>CM051704.1:23032744-23036160 GCA_028022725.1 Lycodopsis pacificus | reverse complement strand
CTAACCCTAACCCTACCCTAACCCTAACCCTAACCCTAACCCTAACCCTAACCCTAACCCTAACCCAACAACCTAACCCTAACCCTAACCCTAACCCTAAACCCTACCCAACCCAACCTAACCCACCCTAACCCTAACCCTAACCCTAACCCCTAACCCTAACCCTAACCCTAACCCTAACCCTAACCCTAACCCTAACCCTAACCCTAACCCTAACCCTAACCCTAACCCTAACCCTAACCCTAACCCTAACCCTAACCCTAACCCTAACCCTAACCCTAACCCTAACCCTAACCCTAACCCTAACCCTAACCCTAACCCTAACCCTAACCCTAACCCTAACCTAACCCTAACCCTAACCCTAACCCTAACCCTAACCCTAACCCTAACCTAACCCCTAACCCTAACCCTAACCCTAACCCTAACCCTAACCCTAACCCTAACCCTAACCCTAACCTAACCCTAACCCTAACCCTAACCCTAACCCTAACCCTAACCCTAACCCTAACCCTAACCCTAACCCTAACCCTAACCCTAACCCTAACCCTAACCCTAACCCTAACCCTAACCCTAACCCTAACCCTAACCCTAACCCTAACCCTAACCCTAACCCTAACCCTAACCCTAACCCTAACCCTAACCCTAACCCTAACCCTAACCCTAACCCTAACCCTAACCCTAACCCTAACCCTAACCCTAACCCTAACCCTAACCCTAACCCTAACCCTAACCTAACCCTAACCCTAACCCTAACCCTAACCCTAACCCTAACCCTAACCCTAACCCTAACCCTAACCCTAACCCTAACCCTAACCCTAACCCTAACCCTAACCCTAACCCTAACCCTAACCCTAACCCTAACCCTAACCCTAACCCTAACCCTAACCCTAACCCTAACCCTAACCCTAACCCTAACCCTAACCCTAACCCTAACCCTAACCCTAACCCTAACCCTAACCCTAACCCTAACCCTAACCCTAACCCTAACCCTAACCCTAACCCTAACCCTAACCCTAACCCTAACCCTAACCCTAACCCTAACCCTAACCCTAACCCTAACCCTAACCCTAACCCTAACCCTAACCCTAACCCTAACCCTAACCCTAACCCTAACCCTAACCCTAACCCTAACCCTAACCCTAACCCTAACCCTAACCCTAACCCTAACCCTAACCCTAACCCTAACCCTAACCCTAACCCTAACCCTAACCCTAACCCTAACCCTAACCCTAACCCTAACCCTAACCCTAACCCTAACCCTAACCCTAACCCTAACCCTAACCCTAACCCTAACCCTAACCCTAACCCTAACCCTAACCCTAACCCTAACCCTAACCCTAACCCTAACCCTAACCCTAACCCTAACCCTAACCCTAACCCTAACCCTAACCCTAACCCTAACCCTAACCCTAACCCTAACCCTAACCCTAACCCTAACCCTAACCCTAACCCTAACCCTAACCCTAACCCTAACCCTAACCCTAACCCTAACCCTAACCCTAACCCTAACCCTAACCCTAACCCTAACCCTAACCCTAACCCTAACCCTAACCCTAACCCTAACCCTAACCCTAACCCTAACCCTAACCCTAACCCTAACCCTAACCCTAACCCTAACCCTAACCCTAACCCTAACCCTAACCCTAACCCTAACCCTAACCCTAACCCTAACCCTAACCCTAACCCTAACCCTAACCCTAACCCTAACCCTAACCCTAACCCTAACCCTAACCCTAACCCTAACCCTAACCCTAACCCTAACCCTAACCCTAACCCTAACCCTAACCCTAACCCTAACCCTAACCCTAACCCTAACCCTAACCCTAACCCTAACCCTAACCCTAACCCTAACCCTAACCCTAACCCTAACCCTAACCCTAACCCTAACCCTAACCCTAACCCTAACCCTAACCCTAACCCTAACCCTAACCCTAACCCTAACCCTAACCCTAACCCTAACCCTAACCCTAACCCTAACCCTAACCCTAACCCTAACCCTAACCCTAACCCTAACCCTAACCCTAACCCTAACCCTAACCCTAACCCTAACCCTAACCCTAACCCTAACCCTAACCCTAACCCTAACCCTAACCCTAACCCTAACCCTAACCCTAACCCTAACCCTAACCCTAACCCTAACCCTAACCCTAACCCTAACCCTAACCCTAACCCTAACCCTAACCCTAACCCTAACCCTAACCCTAACCCTAACCCTAACCCTAACCCTAACCCTAACCCTAACCCTAACCCTAACCCTAACCCTAACCCTAACCCTAACCCTAACCCTAACCCTAACCCTAACCCTAACCCTAACCCTAACCCTAACCCTAACCCTAACCCTAACCCTAACCCTAACCCTAACCCTAACCCTAACCCTAACCCTAACCCTAACCCTAACCCTAACCCTAACCCTAACCCTAACCCTAACCCTAACCCTAACCCTAACCCTAACCCTAACCCTAACCCTAACCCTAACCCTAACCCTAACCCTAACCCTAACCCTAACCCTAACCCTAACCCTAACCCTAACCCTAACCCTAACCCTAACCCTAACCCTAACCCTAACCCTAACCCTAACCCTAACCCTAACCCTAACCCTAACCCTAACCCTAACCCTAACCCTAACCCTAACCCTAACCCTAACCCTAACCCTAACCCTAACCCTAACCCTAACCCTAACCCTAACCCTAACCCTAACCCTAACCCTAACCCTAACCCTAACCCTAACCCTAACCCTAACCCTAACCCTAACCCTAACCCTAACCCTAACCCTAACCCTAACCCTAACCCTAACCCTAACCCTAACCCTAACCCTAACCCTAACCCTAACCCTAACCCTAACCCTAACCCTAACCCTAACCCTAACCCTAACCCTAACCCTAACCCTAACCCTAACCCTAACCCTAACCCTAACCCTAACCCTAACCCTAACCCTAACCCTAACCCTAACCCTAACCCTAACCCTAACCCTAACCCTAACCCTAACCCTAACCCTAACCCTAACCCTAACCCTAACCCTAACCCTAACCCTAACCCTAACCCTAACCCTAACCCTAACCCTAACCCTAACCCTAACCCTAACCCTAACCCTAACCCTAACCCTAACCCTAACCCTAACCCTAACCCTAACCCTAACCCTAACCCTAACCCTAACCCTAACCCTAACCCTAACCCTAACCCTAACCCTAACCCTAACCCTAACCCTAACCCTAACCCTAACCCTAACCCTAACCCTAACCCTAACCCTAACCCTAACCCTAACCCTAACCCTAACCCTAACCCTAACCCTAACCCTAACCCTAACCCTAACCCTAACCCTAACCCTAACCCTAACCCTAACCCTAACCCTAACCCTAACCCTAACCCTAACCCTAACCCTAACCCTAACCCTAACCCTAACCCTAACCCTAACCCTA
>CM051704.1:22975244-23027744 GCA_028022725.1 Lycodopsis pacificus | reverse complement strand
CCTCGGCCCCCCCCTCCTTTGTTTTCTGTTACCAGCTGTTAGGCTTTCGTTCTTTCTCTCTAATCTTTACTTTGGTACTATACCTTTAATCCCACCAGGTCACATGCTCTTTCGAACAACAGGTGACGGGTTGGACTAATCACAAACCACCTGAGTGTGGTCCAGCCCCAAACATTTCTTTTAAAAGTCACTGTGGAGCATGTGGCCAACTCTACTCTCCTGAAGAAGCCTCCACGGCGAAACGTCGGGATTTTATTTTAAATTATTTCCTTTAACCTTCTAAGGAATTTTATTCACTTTTAACCTTTTTACGACAAGTTTTTAACCAACAAAGGATGGAGATTGCCCTTTTTTTTGTGGCTTTTTAATCGCAGGACGCCCTCCAACAACACAGCATAGGAGCTTTCCAGGGAAGGACATCGGAACAGTGAGTCTTATAACACCAGTGTGTGCACACCGAAGAGACCCACAAAGACTCACTCAAACTCCTCTTCTCTGGATTTTAAAACCTTGCTGCTCACGGCCTTTTAAACTCTTAAAACTCACTTCCAGAGTTTTAGAGTTTTATGTTGGACCGCATCCCATCTGGTCCCAGAAAGTGCTGTGAGTTCCCTGTTTTTAATTCCACTATGGACATCTCTTTGTTTCTTTGCCTTTTAATGGACTTTTACCTGTGAACAATTTTTTAATTGCAAAGGTTACTGGCTTGCCCTTTTCCTTTTTTCCTTTCTTCTTCTCTCTTAATTCAACTTTCTTAAATCCCCCTTTTACACACTTAGTATAGATTTGATTCACTGTTTTTTATTTTTTTATTTTATTTTATTTTAATTTTTTTTCTCAAGGGTGGGGCTGGTTGCCCGCCCTAGTCCCTTGATTGCAGGAACCAGGACCATCCTGTGGCCAACGCCGGTATCAGCTGAACTTTCACTCCTTTCGTCCTCCTTCTCCCCTCTTTTTACTCTTTTTCAACTCCTTCATGGACTCTCCGATCCCGCAGCGATCCAACATGCCCATACCCCTTAAGAACCGTTTTTCAGCACTGGCTTCTCCTCCTGGGGAGGTGAGAGGCGGGAATGTATTACATCGCTCTCGTCCCCTCCTCCCCACGGGGGGAATTGCACAACCCCCACACCCACATAGTCTACCTCCACACCCACATAGTCTACCCACACACATTTATTTACAAGCCAAATCATATTTCAAATTACTACAGGCCATTCACCACTCAGAAATTCTCAACACTACATTCAACAACCATACATTCCCACAGGGCATGATGAGGAAGGTGACTCGCCTCACCTCCTTCATCAAGCCCTCCTCACCCAACGTAACAACCCAACTCAAAGTACAGCAGAACACAGACACCTGGATGTTAAACAATATGCACATCCTCCGTGAGCACTATGACTCGGTCATCGCTGTGGGATTGGAGACCATCCCTACTTTTAATCAGATTCCTTTTGATAAGGCGATCCAGTGGGGGAGATCGAGATATGGGAGGAAGCTCACCTCCTCCTCCGTCAACACACTGCAGGACATCACATCCAGGGGCCCGCCGACGGAGGAGGGGACCTCCACGTCTCGACTCTCCCCCCTTGACTACCCCCCACTCCCCAACCCAGTAAATCCCCTCCTTCTTCAACAGTTGTACCCCTCTCACAGTCCCACTTCCGTTCCTCTCACTACCACCTCACCTACCACTCTCTCTTCTCCTCCACCCCTTACTTCTCCCACTCCTGCCCTTAAAACTCAAACTCCTCCTACTTCTCCATGTCCTCCCCTTCTTACCCCTTCTTCTCTTCCTCTTTCTTCTCTTCCTCTTCTTCCCCCCTACAGAGACCTCTGTACCCCCAGTGAGGGCGTGGGGGCTTCCGATGTGGCGACTCCGCCCAAGACCCATTTGCTCCATCGCAACCCGCAACTTATAGTAAAGGCGGAGACTCATCCCCTTCCTCCCAGGGAAAGCAACCGGTTGCGGGCTCTTCGGGCGGGGCGTCGCATCGTCTCCCCTGCGCCTTCCTCCCTCTCGCCCTCACACACGGCTGCAACACACCCACCACAAACGCACTACAGCAATGTTGCTCTCCCGTGTAGTAACACCATCTCCTCTTCCCCCATAGACACACCCCACCAGCAGAGGGAGCCAGATCAGGTTGCCGCGGAGTCTGCTAACACCACAGCAGTCACGGAGGCGGGCAATAAAAACATGAGGAGAACAGGGGACATTAAAAGCGTCACGCTGACTTTACCCCCACCATCTGATTTGCCCGCTTCTTCTACCAGCAGCAACTCCGCGGTGCCACCTGGCTCTCCAGGACGCCCGGAACCACACTCACACCCCCACACTTTCCGCAAAATCCAGGAATGGTCGCTGGAGGTGCGGAAGACGACCCTGGTGATTGGGGACTCGAACCTGTCCCGCATCCCAAAATTCACCCACCCACACATTCAAGTAGACAGTTACCCCGGTGCAAACTTCCATCACATAAACGCAATTTTAACTAAACTCACTCCTCACCCACAACCACTTCATGTTATTTTATCAGTAGGCCTGAACAACTGCCTTTCAGAACACGAAACCAACACCATTGTTAAACAGTTAAGAACACTCTGGAGAACTGCTCACCTCACCTTTCCAAACGCCACCATTTACATCCCCATCATTAACTTTTCCCCCTCTTTAAACCCCCGGAAACAAGCACTCCTCAACTTCCTCAACACCACCATCTCTAGCAAATATCATTTTTTATCCGAAATTAATCCCCTTCTTTTTCAGGTCACTGGTGACAACATCCACTGGACACCCCAGACGGCGGAGATGTTGTTCGGGTACTGGAAACAGCAGTTAAACTGGTAACGGGGGAGGAATGTCATCACACATCTCCCCCTTTGTCTAATATCACCAACCTCTGCTCCGGTCTCTCCCTCACACCTACCCAACTGGAGATACTGGAAAAAGGACTTACCTTCATTCCTACACCCAAACCCCCCACCCGACCGGAGCTCAGAGGGGATCTCCACAACTTTCACAGGAGGCTGAAGTTGTTAGATCACTTCTGGGGCGCACCGGGGCGAGAGCCTGTCCCGTTCACTGGACCGTCCTGCTGGGAACCACGCCTCAACACTCTCTCACCTCAGATCACACAACTCATTCAGAAAAATCTAGCAGCACTGACACGATGGCGCCCCCTTGCACACACGCAGCCTAACATTAGTCAGCAACACAAACACATTCTTAAAACATTGGGTAATAGCAAACACATAGTCATCAAACCAGCCGACAAAGGGGGCCAAATTGTTTTACAGGACAGACATAATTACATATTAGAAGCAGATAGACAATTAAATAACAACACATATTATGCACCACTCACGCAATCATTACAGCTAGAAACACAACAGCTCATTAGGAACATTACACATAGCCTACATGACAATCAATACATCAATTCCAAACAAAAACAATACCTGGACGGTCCTGATGAGCCCAGGCCTCGCCTCTTCTACCTGCTCCCCAAGATACACAAGCCTCCTGCGACTTGGACGGTCCCTTCTGTGGTTCCGGTCGGCCGCCCTATAGTCAGCGATTGCGGCTCCGAGTCCTACAACATCACAGAATATATTGACCACTTTATTAATCCGCTTTCACAACTTCACCCCGGTTATCTTCAGGACACTTATCACTTCATCAATAAAATTAAAAACCTCCAGGTACCCGGTCATACCTTTCTTTTCACCATTGACATTGAATCTCTGTACACCAATATTGAAACTCCACTGGGCCTCATTGCCATTCAAGACATTTTTAATAAATACCCCAACCCAGATAGACCTGATCAAGCAATAATCCAACTCCTCAACATCACCCTGACTCGGAACGACTTCACATTCAACAATAAACACTATCTCCAGTTGTGCGGGTGTGCTATGGGCCGGAAATACTCTCCGGCGTATGCTAACATCTACCTGGCCCATTGGGAGAGAACGGCTTTTCTCAAACTCCAACACAAACCCCTCCTCTACTTCCGGTACCTGGATGACATCTTCGGCCTCTGGGACCACACTGAACAGCACTTCCACACATTTTTGGACACTTTAAATTCACATCACCCCAAAATAAAACTCAAACATAACCTTCAACACCTTTCGGTCGAGTTCCTGGACACCAGGGTTTTCTTCCAAGAATCCAGCGACCAGAACAAAACCCTGGCCACGAAAGTTCATTTTAAGGAAACGGACCGCCACGCCCTCCTCCATAAATCCAGTTACCACCCCAAACACACCTACAGAGGTCTCATCAAGTCTCAGCTGATCCGGTTCCACAGGATCTGTACCCTCCCGGGCCATGTGGAGGAGGCAACCAGCACCCTTTTTGGCGCATTGAGACTCAGGGGTTACTCGAAGCGCTTCCTGAGAACGATTAAGGCGGAGGTCGCCGACACCTTCAGAGGCGGCACCGACACCCCACCACCGCCTGCCCAGTCCCTCGTCCCCTTGATTTTAACCTTTTCAGAGGATACCCACAACCTCCTCAAGAGTATTAAGAACAATTTTCAGGGGGCGAGGGAACACTGTGCCGCCCTGGAGGACAGCCGTGTGATCTCCGCCTTTCGTAGAAATAAAAATCTTAAAGACATCCTGGTCCACACTGACCTAAACAAAAAAGAGACCAGGAGGGAGGCGCTTCGAGGTTCGGAGATCGGTTTTATGCGTCTCCCCCACGTTTTTAACCCCCAGAGCAGACTCGGTTTTAACCTGGGGCAGGCCCTACCACCCACAGCTTCAAATGTGGTTTATGCTCTTAGATGCGGGGCCTGCCACAAACTGTACGTGGGGGAGACAAAGAATGAGCTACACCTTAGGATTAAGCAGCATTTTTATATGATCAACAGTGGGAATGGCACGAGCGTCCTATATGCACATTTTAAACTCCATGGCTCACATGGTCTCCAAAGTGTGGGCCTGGAGAGCAGCGGGCAGTGGAGCAGGGCGCAGCGGCAAGCAGCGGAGAGGAAATGGATCCACAGACTGGGTACCATAGACCCTCACGGGCTGAATGAAAAATATTAACGCCCAGTCTGTTTTTATTGACTCCTGATTTTATGGCTTACTGTGAATAGGGTTATTTGGCATAATTTTACACATTTTTCCACTTTTGCATGTTTTTATATTTTAAAGCACTTATCACTTAAATTATTTTATTAAAGCACTTATCTATTTATTTATTTATCTTTTTAAAGTTTTAGATGTGGATGGTGTGTATATACATTTGTTATATGTTAAATTATTTCTTATATAGTTTTTTTACATTTTAAAGCACTTATTACTTAGTTTATTTTATTTATTTTAAAAGCACTTATACATTTATTTATATTTGTTGGGGAATTAGTGTGTGTGATTGTGCCTTCCTTTTCCTTGTCCCCTTGTTTGCCTGGCTTTTAAACTCCCCTTCCCCTTTTAGCATCTCCTCTCCGTCGGCCCCGCTGGCGGTTGCTCTGCTGTCAGGCTGTTTTTAATAAAATTGTTTCAATGTTTTTATTTTATCTTATAAATTTTTATTTTTTTTTTATTTATTTATTTTTATTTATTTTTTATTTTTTTTATTTTTATTTTTATTTTTATCTTTATTTTTATTTTTATTTATTTTTTTGAGGTTTATTAAAACCTTTTTAAAGGACAGCCCCCTTGTGCCAGTGCCCCTCGTGGCCCTCTTAGGAGGGCCCCGCTCCTAACTAAACCTAACCCTCTAACCCTCTAACCCTAACCCTAACCCTAACCCTAACCTAATCTCCACAACTTTCACAGGAGGCTGAAGTTGTTAGATCACTTCTGGGGCGCACCGGGGCGAGAGCCTGTCCCGTTCACTGGACCGTCCTGCTGGGAACCACGCCTCAACACTCTCTCACCTCAGATCACACAACTCATTCAGAAAAATCTAGCAGCACTGACACGATGGCGCCCCCTTGCACACACGCAGCCTAACATTAGTCAGCAACACAAACACATTCTTAAAACATTGGGTAATAGCAAACACATAGTCATCAAACCAGCCGACAAAGGGGGCCAAATTGTTTTACAGGACAGACATAATTACATATTAGAAGCAGATAGACAATTAAATAACAACACATATTATGCACCACTCACGCAATCATTACAGCTAGAAACACAACAGCTCATTAGGAACATTACACATAGCCTACATGACAATCAATACATCAATTCCAAACAAAAACAATACCTGGACGGTCCTGATGAGCCCAGGCCTCGCCTCTTCTACCTGCTCCCCAAGATACACAAGCCTCCTGCGACTTGGACGGTCCCTTCTGTGGTTCCGGTCGGCCGCCCTATAGTCAGCGATTGCGGCTCCGAGTCCTACAACATCACAGAATATATTGACCACTTTATTAATCCGCTTTCACAACTTCACCCCGGTTATCTTCAGGACACTTATCACTTCATCAATAAAATTAAAAACCTCCAGGTACCCGGTCATACCTTTCTTTTCACCATTGACATTGAATCTCTGTACACCAATATTGAAACTCCACTGGGCCTCATTGCCATTCAAGACATTTTTAATAAATACCCCAACCCAGATAGACCTGATCAAGAAATAATCCAACTCCTCAACATCACCCTGACTCGGAACGACTTCACATTTAACAATAAACACTATCTCCAGTTGTGCGGGTGTGCTATGGGCCGGAAATACTCTCCGGCGTATGCTAACATCTACCTGGCCCATTGGGAGAGAACGGCTTTTCTCAAACTCAAACACAAACCCCTCCTCTACTTCCGGTACCTGGATGACATCTTCGGCCTCTGGGACCACACTGAACAGCACTTCCACACATTTTTGGACACTTTAAATTCACATCACCCGAAAATAAAACTCAAACATAACCTTCAACACCTTTCGGTCGAGTTCCTGGACACCAGGGTTTTCTTCCAAGAATCCAGCGACCAGAACAAAACCCTGGCCACGAAAGTTCATTTTAAGGAAACGGACCGCCACGCCCTCCTCCATAAATCCAGTTACCACCCCAAACACACCTACAGAGGTCTCATCAAGTCTCAGCTGATCCGGTTCCACAGGATCTGTACCCTCCCGGGCCATGTGGAGGAGGCAACCAGCATCCTTTTTGGCGCATTGAGACTCAGGGGTTACTCGAAGCGCTTCCTGAGAACGATTAAGGCGGAGGTCGCCGACACCTTCAGAGGCGGCACCGACACCCCACCACCGCCTGCCCAGTCCCTCGTCCCCTTGATTTTAACCTTTTCAGGGGCTACCCACAACCTCCTCAAGACTATTAAGACCAATTTTCGGGGGGCGAGGGAACACTGTGCCGCCCTGGAGGACAGCCGTGTGATCTCCGCCTTTCGTAGAAATAAAAATCTTAAAGACATCCTGGTCCACACTGACCTAAACAAAAAAGAGACCAGGAGGGAGGCGCTTCGAGGTTCGGAGATCGGTTTTATGCGTCTCCCCCACGTTTTTAACCCCCAGAGCAGACTCGGTTTTAACCTGGGGCAGGCCCTACCACCCACAGCTTCAAATGTGGTTTATGCTCTTAGATGCGGGGCCTGCCACAAACTGTACGTGGGGGAGACAAAGAATGAGCTACACTTCAGGATTAAGCAGCACTTTTATATGATCAACAGTGGGAATGGCACGAGCGTCCTATATGCACATTTTAAACTCCATGGCTCACATGGTCTCCAAAGTGTGGGCCTGGAGAGCAGCGGGCAGTGGAGCAGGGCGCAGCGGCAAGCAGCGGAGAGGAAATGGATCCACAGACTGGGTACCATAGACCCTCACGGGCTGAATGAAAAATATTAACGCCCAGTCTGTTTTTATTGACTCCTGATTTTATGGCTTACTGTGAATAGGGTTATTTGGCATAATTTTACACATTTTTCCACTTTTTGCATGTTTGTACATTTTAAGCACTTATCACTTAAATTATTTTTTTAAAGCACTTATCTATTTATTTATTTATCTTTTTAAAGTTTTAGATGTGGATGGTGTGTATATACATTTGTTATATGATAAATTATTTCTTATATAGTTTTTTACATTTTAAAGCACTTATTACTTAGTTTATTTAATTTTCTTTCAAAAGCACTT
Source organism: Lycodopsis pacificus (assembly GCA_028022725.1). NCBI lineage: Eukaryota > Metazoa > Chordata > Actinopteri > Perciformes > Zoarcidae > Lycodopsis > Lycodopsis pacificus. Next base: position 23,019,613 of record CM051704.1, on the reverse strand, counting down.
ATACATTTATTTATAATTGTTGGGGAATTACTGTGTGTGATTGTGCCTTCTTTTTCCTTGTCCCCTTGTTTGCCTGGTTTTTAAACTCCCCTTCCCCTTTTAGCATCTCCTCTCCGTCTGCCCCGCTGGCAGTTGCTCTGCTGTCAGGCTGTTTTTAATAAAATTGTTTCAATGTTTTTTTTGAGGTTTATTAAAACCTTTTTAAAGGACAGCCCCCTTGTGCCAGTGCCCCTCGTGGCCCTCTTAGGAGGGCCCCGCTCTTAACTAACCCTAACCCTAACCCAGCGTAAAACGAGCGCTTGAAAGAAGATGCGCCGGCGTCATAAAAAAAGCGTAAAACGAGCGAACTGACTTCAATATCATCTCCGGAATAAACTGCAACTGTGAGTGTCGGGTTTAATGTTACTTTAGCTAAATCATGTCAGCTAATGTATCGAGGTTAGGTATGGTTGATGGTGATGTAATCAAGCTAGCAACAACATCAACAGTCTCTTTCTTTTACTGTCGTGATAGAAACACTAACTTCATGTTTGCAGAACGTGTAGCAGACGCTGCTCTTCTTCTTCAGTCACTTTCGCTGTTTATACATCGTCATTGATAACTTTGGGGTAAGAAAACAACAGACACGCTGCAGGGATGAAGCGACTTCTTCTATCTTCTTCTGCGGCTTCAACTTCTTCTTCTTCGCTGTTTATTGGCGGTTGGCAAACCTGTTTAGAGGCGCGTTACCGCCACATAGTGGAGTGACGCGGTACAACAGAACATTTAGGGTAAAGGGGAATAAACAAAACTCTTCCCACTCCACCGACCTCGGGTTGTATTGACTGAAGAAAGTGATTTCTCTAGAGCAGAGGTCTTCAACAGGGGGTCCGCGAAATTCTTGGTTAATTAGACAATAAAAAATGAATAAAAAAATGTTTCTTCTCTAAACATGAATGTGTCCATTATTTTAATAGTTCAGTATTGTATGCATGATAACAGGTATCTTTATGCATGGCAGTGGCACTAATAGGCCATCGCTCATTTTAGTTTCCACATTTATGTTTAAAATGAGAACATCAATTTGAATAGCTTGTGTGCATGATTATCATGTCATTGACAGACAATGTTGATATTGGTATCAGCTCACAAGGTATGTTTATAAAAGGCAGTGGCACGGCCACCCCACCCCACTCACTGTACCTTGCACATGTTTAAAATAAAAACATGAATATATGAACCTCTGTATTATTTGAATAGCTTAGTATTGAATGCACAATAAAGAGGTATACACTTTACTAGTCCCATTTAATATAAAACACAATTTTATACAATATATATAGTCGGGGGTCCCTGCTCCATCTCTCTATCAGTTTGGGGGTCCTTGGCCTGAAAAACGTTGAAGACCCCTGCTCTAGAGTGAAGAATAACTGACTTGAATCACAATACATGGTACATATAGATAGAAAGAAATAGTTTTGGATCGTCTTCATCGAGCAAAACAAACATTGTTAGCCTGGACACGTCTTTCAAAATGTTTAAATTATTTGATCCATAACTGCACCAACTTGACAGTATTTGTATTTTGTTTTGCATAGCTTGTACTACACCCACCTCACACGTGTACACATGTATACAGTAAAAACTATCCCACTTTTTATGTCGTTGTATATTCATCTTTGTCTTTGTTTTATTTTGCTCTACTGCTTTAACAGTAAAAGTACAAGCGATGAGGAATTATCTGGACTACCCTTTCGATCACGCGACCCTTTCCTTTTTTTCTAACTAACATGACCATTTAGGTTTACCACGTTTTACAAATTTAATGTTCAACCTGCTGCAATTCTGGCATTATAATTACATTTTTTTATATTTCATCCCATTTTTATACTTTTAATCTTTTTAGGGGATTTTAAGCAAACATATGCTCCCATGAAGGAATACTCAAAGATCTTTTTTAGGCTAATGTTCCCCTTGTGCCCGTGCACAACCCTAACCCGTGCACTCATGGCCTTGTGTGGGAGGGAGTCTGAAGGACACTAAAAGATGACATATTAAAAAGCAACATTACCATGTTTTATTGATTGTTTTTAACAACAGCAACATATAAAGTATATTTATAAAACACTTTCTATGAACTGATATAAACACATGATTTGAAGTTCACACAGAACAGATTGGAAACATCAGCTGGGAGATATTTTTAGGTGAAATTAAATTTGACTGAATAAATAGATCTGGTTCCCTTCAATGAATCACAACAGGGTTGATGGGTTTGTGTGCCAGAGTGACTGTAGGAGCTTAGTTGTAGTAGATATAGTAGATGTAAATAGCTCCTGGTAGGTTCTCCCAAGGCTAAGTGGTTCCAGCCGAGGGGCCATACAAAGAGATTCCCTGACCCTATACGAATAAGTCAGAAAGGAGGTGTAGCACCTCACATGGAAAAAGAAAACCAGGGCCCTCCTCTGGTCCAGGTGTGGGAGGGTATCTCCACGTAGACATGCTGACGCCTACACATGACATGCTACACATGACAGACTGGCTCTAGGAGCGTGGAGCGTCACCTCTATCGCGGAGTTAAGGACGTCAATGCTCACATGAGCAATGACTGGCCGCAACAAACACCATGTTGGAGCATAGAGAGTTCATAAGTGTGCTTGGTACCAGAACATCTGAGGCCAGAGATCGGATCGTTAAATGGACCCTCACCTTGACCCGGGATTCAACAGTGTCTTGCTCAAGGACATTTTGACATGCGGACGGTAGGAGCTGGGAATTGACCGCCAACCAAGCAAGTGGTTAAAGGACAACCCTCTCTACCCACTTGAGACCCTAACTCCCACCTCCCCCGAAGACTTCTTCTTGCATCTCGAGGAAGGCTGAGGACATCGGAGTGGGTCATGTTCAAATCCTCCATTGTGGAAGCGGCTCATAGGAGCTGTGGTTCGAAGGTCGTCGGTACCTAAGAACCAGCTGGTGTTAGCGTTCACCTATGATGAAGGAGGCCGTGGAGGTGAAGGACACCAGTCAGTCTTGGTTGAATAGGGGTCAGATGGTACATTACATTACAGTCATTTAGCAGACTTTTTTATCCAAAGCGACTTACAATAAGTGTATTCAACATATTCAAGAGAACTACTAGTCACCAGAAGTCATAAGTGCATCTCCTTTAAACAAGCATCATAGAGCATAAACCAGAGCAAAAGTACAGAGACAAACTAATATGAACACAATAAGTGGTGAGTGAAGGCTCAGGGTAGTGCTTCTTGAAGAGGTGAGCCTTCAGCCTGATGAAAGATGGGCAGTGACTCTGCTGTCCTGAGGTCAGTGGGGAGTTCATTCCACCACTGAGGGGTCAGGACAGGAAACAGACGTGACCGGGTTGATTGGCCGCAGAGACCTCTGAGCGACAGGCGACCGATCGCCCCGAGGCAGCAGAGCCAAGAGGTCGGGCGGGGGTGTAGGGCTTGACCGTGGCCTGGAGATAGGAAGGAGCTGTTCCTTTCACTGCCCTGTAGGCACCAGAGTCTCACACTGGATGCTCTTACAGGAGCCAGTGCAGAGAACGGAGAAGGCAAGTTGTGGGAGAACTTGGGGCGATTGAACACCAGGCGAGCTGCAGCTTTCTGGACAAGCTCCAGAGGTCTGATGGCCGACGCCGGGGCTCCGGCAAGTAGTGAGTTGCAGTAGTCCAGGTGGGAGATGACAAGAGGCTGAATGAGCACCTGCTCCATCTCATCAGTAACAGTTGGCCAGAAGCCAAACAAAATCCAGGTGTGGGAGGAGTTCCACAAAAAATTTGGTTGGACTGAAGAAGGTAGACCCAGAACATACTGGTCTGAGACCGCTTCAGGGTCCTGCTACCCCTGCTGCCCCCCCAACAGTTCAGTGGACGATAACGGTTAAATATTACCATTGTTGGTCCAAACTGTCCAGTGTGAGCGCCCCCTTACTGTCTCACTAAGAATTACAAAATGTGAACACAACTACAAACTATGAATAGATTCAGTTAACAACAAAATCTATTTCTGTACAGATTCATTTAAATTTTGACACCAAAATAACAAAACACACGTTTTGGTTCAATATCTCTAAAATATCTATAAAACAATCTTTACATATGCAGTGACTAATATTGTTAATATTATTATGTACAACAATCATTGTAATCTCAGGTACAGCATATAAATAGGGTTTGGGTGATATCTGGAATAAAAACTATTAATAGTGATTTTTTGATTTGCACCACGACGACCTGATAGACCCGCCCCTTTGTCGTGTTGGGCAAATGAAAGTAATATTTTTTGTGTAATAAATAACGTGTACAGGAGTTTGATTCTTAAACTTCAAGTCTTCTTTCTGTTAATTATATTAGTATTATATTATTATAAGTTCCTCTTTGTTCAGTGAAGGAACCTTCTGGGTTTATTGATCAGTGATTCAATCACTTAGTGTTTCACACGTCAGTGCTGGATGCACCTAGAGGTGACTACAGGTAACAACAGATGTTCATCATCCAGGTAATAAAAGACAGTACCAATGTGCATCATGGGAAGTGTAGGATGGAGTAAGGATAGAACTACATTTTAATTTAGTTTAAATTAGGGTTAGGGTTAGGTTTGATTTACTTTTGAGTTCATGTTTGATGAAGACAGAATTCTAAAGCATTTTAGGGAGAAAGTTAGCTGAATATTTGTAATTATTACAGACGTCTGAGATCTGTTTGTGTTTAGTTATTTATTTTTTCTATCTTTATAGGGACGACTCCAAACTATGGATCAATGCTGCCGATGTGGGCTCAACCTCTATTATTAATTTAAACAATTAAAGATCCCTAATTGACTCCAACACATGTCAGTCACCCTCCCTGTCCATCCCACCTCCAGAGCAGCTGTACAATCACAGCCATGCAGCAACTCCTCACACGTCAGCCTTCTGTCAGCACTCCTTGAGCCCGCCCCTTCCTTTCCCGCTTCCTCTTCTGTGGAGCGAGCGATGATGTCACTCTTCTTCTCCTGTCCCCTCCTCTGCTCCTCCTCCTCCTCTCCACCAGTCTCCTCTCTCTGTCACTGCTGCCTCCCCCTCTGCTTGTCTCTCTGTCTCCCCCTCTGTCTGTCCCTCTGCCTCCCCCTCTGCTTGTCCCTCTGTCTGTCCCTCCGCTTGTCCCTCTGCCTCCCACTCTGTCTGTCCCTCTCTCTGTCCCTCTTTCTGTCCCTCTGCCTCCCCCTCCTGGCAGTCTGTCTCTGTTTCTTTACCCAGATCCTGGTCTTGATCCGTCTCTGTCCTGGGCTCCTGGTGCTGGTCCTGACTCTGGTGCTGACCCTGCTCCTGGTGCTGGTCCTGGTCTAGTCCAGGTTTACATCCCGTCCCTGTATCCGTTGAATCCAAAGCTGTCCGCTGAGAGGGAAGAGACTCCTTCCTCCTCAGACCTGCGCACAGACGCACAGACAGACAGACAGACAGACAGACAGACAGACAGACAGACAGACAGAGTTCAGTGCTCTATGATCTCATCACGATGTTAATGATTCGATATCAACGAGCTGCAGATTCGATCATTATTATTATAATGTAGGAGCACCGGAATAAACAAGTACAGCAACTTCTCTTTTTGGCTGCACACCTCTGTCACCGTTTATTTCCAAAAACACGACAAACAAACACTTACATCCTTCTAACCTTTAACCCCAAACCTAACGTTGCATCACCATGGTTCCTCTCTTTCCCTTAAAGGGAACCTGTGAATGATGTCCACAAGTCCACTACACTATGATCATTTGTAATCATTATTATATTATTATCATTATTATATTACATATTTGTTACGTAGCAGCTCCATCAAAGGGTCCTTTAAATAAAACATTCAAACACACATCTCATTGTTCAAGAAGAAGAAGACATCACCAACAGTCATAACAATAAGAACTATTACCTGCAGGCATCAGGACCAGAGCCTGCAGGATGTCAGACAGCGAGACGATGCCGACGATACGAGACTCTTCATCAACAACAACAAGCCTGTGAACCTACACAGACACACAGTTATTGATACAGTCGGGCCATAAGTATTTGGACTGTGATACAATTTTTCTAATTTCGCCTCTTTACACGACTCCAATGGATTTGAAACTAATCAGTCAACATGAGGTTGAAGACTTTCAGCTTTAATTCAATGGATAAAACAAAAACATCACAATAACCGTTTAGGAATTACAGCCACTTTTACTTAGTCACCACATGTTCAGAGGCTCAACGTAATTGGACAAACTAACATAATTGTGAATATAATCATTATTTTTAATACTTGGAGGAAACTCCTTTGCAGTCAATGACTTCCTGAAGTCTGGCACCATAGACATCACCAGAAACGGTGAGTTTTTCCTCCTTGAGATGCTTTGTTACACCTTTTACTGCAGCCTCCTTCAGCTGCTGCTGTTTGTGGGTTTTTCTGCTTCAGTTTGATCTTCAGAAAGTCAAAAGCTGCTCACTTGGGTTGAGATCAGGTGCCTGACTTGGCCATTGAAGAATATTCCTTGGATAAGAAGCTCTTGGGTTGTGTTCACAGTATGTTTTAGGTTGTTATGGGTTGTGTTCACAGTATGTTTTCGGTTGTTATCCATCTGCACTGTGAGGCGCCGTCCAATCAGTTTTGCAGCATTAGGCTGAATCTGAGCAGATAGTTTAAACACCTCAGAACTCATCCTGCTGCTTCTATTGGCTGTGACATCACCAATGAACACCAGTTCCATTGGCAGCCACACATGTCCATCCAAAGCACTGCCTCCACCATGTTAGACAGATGATGTGGTTTGCTTCGGATCATGAGCCGTTGCTTTCCTTCTCCACACTTTTCTCTTCCATCATTCTGGTACAAGTTCATCTCTCCAAAGAATCTGTTTCCTAAACGGGTCGGTCTAGTCAGATGTTTTCTGTTAAAGGCGAATTGGCCTTCCTGTTCTTCAGTGTTACCAGAGGTTCTCTCCTTGTGAACCCTGTATCTAGATTCATGAAGGCGTCTCTTGATTGTAGACTTTAACAATGGCTCGCCTACCTCCTCCAGAGTCTTCTCGACTTCAGTAGACGTTATGAAGGGTTTTTCTTCACCAAGGTTTCTATCTTTCTGATGTCGATCATGTTTTATATGGCATTGTCTGGTGTTATTCATCCTTTGTAACGTGTTTTTCTCTGTTGTGCATTGTGACCTGTGTCGTCTGTGAGTTTTGGGCGGCAAATGAGTTTCCCCACTGGGGATTAATAAAGTTTTTCTAATCGAACCAACTTTTTAACCGAACAATGGCGTCCTTCACTTGCATCGACACCTTTTTGGTCCGCACGCTGAGAGTTCGAAGGACCAGCTACCAACTGCAAATATAACATGTTGGATCCTGTTGGCTGCACATGAAACCGTTTGTCCAATTACGTTGAGCCTCTGAACATGTGGTGACTGCGTAAAAGATGGCTGTAATTCCTAAACGGTTATTGTGATTTTTTTGTTTCATCCATTGAATTAAAGCTGAAAGTCTAAACTTCAACCACATGTTGACTGATTCGTTTCAAATCCATTGGAGTTGTGTAAATATGCAAAATTAGAAAAATAGTCCAAATATTTGTGGCCCTGACTGTATGTGTTTGAACAGCAGTCAGAACAAACATATATATATATATTAATAGTATATACTAACAGTAATAGCTCACAAAATAAATCAATAAATCAAACGTATCACATGAGGGTTATTTGTTTGTTTATGTTTGTTTCATCAAACCTCGGCCTTCACGATGCGGTCCACGATGGTCTCAAGTGTTTCCAGTTTGTTGCACTTCATGACTCCTTCAAAGTACTGGGATCTGTGTCTGAGAGCCTGAGTCACCGTCACATCCAGGTTGTTGTACGTCTTCTCTGCCGCCAGGTTCTGTGAACCGGACAACACTCAGGTTTCTTACGCTTCTTGAGACAGTGAACAAAACTCTCACCAGGAATACAATGTTTTTACTCACAATGACGTCAAACTTGGAGTAGATGTCCACCACTTTACCTAAAACACACAAGTGATGAAAGACACCATCACACAGCCTGCTGACATGACATCACTGTTCTAATGTGTCGTTGCCAACGGTTACCGTTGCGATCGACGACGGGCAGAGCGGAGACGCGTCGATGCACAAAGACGGAGAGAGCTGTGATGAGGGGGGTGTCGGGGTGGATGAAGGCAATGTTGGTGAAAGTCCCCACAGAGAGGTCCTCCAGAGTCTGAGTCATGAAGAGAGGCATGGGCATCTCACACACCTACACCCACACACACACACATTTATTTTTTTAGAAAACCTTTATTTTCTTTGAACATGTTTCTTTACCATTTAAAACAGTTGAACAAAATAAAGTCCAACAAACATAAACTTGTCTTTGATATACACTAAGACTGTGAGATCTTATTCTCACTGAGCTCCATCTTTGTTCACTTGGTGATCTATCTTCTTCAGGCTGAAGCCTTCCTGCTTCGTGAGACCTCCTCTGTCCTTGATCCTCATGTGAGATCTGGCAGAGCTGGAGAGCTTCTCTTTGTCAGAGAGGTCGTCCTCCACTCTGGCTCCTCTCACGTTCTTCCTCCTCTTCAGAAACTCCTTCATCTCCTCCACGCTGCAGCCTCCAGAGCTCCTCCAGCTGCCAGCACCGTGTTTAGAGGGCTCACTGTCAGCAGCAGCGCCCTCCTCCAGACTGGACTCAGACTCTGGTGCTCCTCCACTTTCTTTAGTTGCCGCTTTCTTCGCCTGTGAGCTTCCTCTGTTTCCTCTTCAGCTGAGGGGCTTTGAGCTGCTCCTTGTCTGCTTCCATGTCCACCTGTGTCCACCTGTCCTCCAGTACTCTCCCTCACCTGCTGGACCTCACTTGCCCCGTCCTTCATCACCTCTTGTTTCCTCCCCCCTCACCTCCTGAGCCCCACCCGTCTCCACCACCCTCACCTCCTGAGCCCCACCCGTCTCCTCCACCCTCGCCTCCTGTGCTCCACTTGTTCCTGCTTGTCCCCTCTGTCCTCCTCAGTACCTCTCTGGTTCTGGTCTTTGTTTGAGCCATGTTCCCCAGGACAAGCTCTGCTCAGATGTCCTTCTCTCCCACAGCTGTAACATTTAAAATCATCTGTCTTTGCAAAGATGACGTAGTCAAAGTCGGCCACGGTGAGTTTGAAGCTGAGGTTGACCTCTCTGCTCCTGTTGTTGGGGATCATGAGGACATGTCTCCTGTGAGACACCACGTGCTTTAACAGCGGAGACTTAAAACCAGGAGACATTCTCCTAACCGGAGACACCACCTTCCCATGTTTGGACAGCTCTTTGATTATGGCATCGTTCCTTATGAATGGTGGCACGTTGGACACAGTGACTTTCACTTCCGGTGAGGCGAGAGGATACGTGGGCAGGAAGTGTTCACCCACGGAGATCCCGTGCATCAACACCACTCTTGCAGCTTCTAAGCTATCTAGAAAGATGACCACAGCGCTGTTCATCCGCGCTGCAGACTTCACGTGGCTGTGAGCGACAAGCTCCCCCACTGCCAGGCTGCATTCCTCCACTGAACACCCGTAACGCGGCGGGATCTTCACTCCGTGTTCCCTGGTTAACTCGGTCAGGCCAATGGTGGCGTTTAGCAGCCGACAGCACCTGCTGCCCGGCTGCAATCCGCTCACAAAAACAGACCCAAAAACAGCTAAAAGTACACAAAAAAAACCTGTGAACCCTGCACACCCCACTACACTATCATATACAACATTACCCAGTGAAGAAAAAGATAGAAAAACCGCTATGTATCGCTCTCAAAACCACGCTTCTTCAGCTCCGCACTCCTTCCACTCAGAGACAGAGACAGAGAGACACAGTTTAATTCACTCAGTCATGAGTCTGTCCACAAGGAGGCACTGCTGCACCTTTTCTTTCTCTCATAACTAAACTGAGGATTCTAGTAGTCCAGTACAGTACAGTCCAGTCCAATACAGTCCAGTATAGTCCAGTCCAGTACAGTACAATACAGTCCAGTACAGTCCAGTGCAATCCAGTACAGTCCAGTCCAATACAGTCCAGTACAATACAGTCAAGTACAGTCCAGTATAGTCCAGGCCAGTATAGTCCAGTCCAGTATAGTCAGTCCAGTATAGTACAGTCCAGTACAGTATAGTCAGTACAGTATAGTCAGTCCAGTCCAGTATAGTCCAGTGCAGTCCAGTACAGGACAGTCCAGTATAGTCCAGTACAGTATAGTCAGTCCAGTATAGTCCAGTCCAGTATGGAACTGGGACACAGCAGGAGTCTTGAGGGAAGCATTTATTTTACTAAATCTACTGTCTTTAATGAAAAGGTATAGAACTCTTTATTTAATATGAATGAATACATTAATTTGCCTCCTTGCTGGAATCAAATGAGAAAATAAACTCCCGTCCCTTATTGGACGTTTCCTTTAAACTCACAGACAGTTAAACTACATGGACGACTAAACACACATTTATGAAGCTGTACAATAGAAAGTACTACTGAAGCAGTACTTCACTGAACATTTTACTTCAAAACACAATATGTGAAATAAAAAAAAAGCTGATCTACAACCAACGCTGACACAAAGACGCCGTTAACTTGATGAAGTTAAACATTTCTCTGGTTTGAACACATCTTGTTTTTAGTCTTTTTAATTAGAAATGTTATTGGACTTTTAAGTAAATGTAGTTCAAGTATTAAACTTTGACTGTTATGTATTGTATCATTACATTATTAAGACTTATTTACATTATTATGACTTATTATGTGTAAGACTCACAAACAGCTGGAGGAACTTCAGGATCCTCTTGTGAGTCAGGATGTAAAGAGCGTTCCCGCTGACCGGATCGATAACAGGAAGACGATGGATCTTATTCTTTATCAGAGAAAACACGGCTTCAAAGATACTGGGGGGGGGAGAGAGAAAGGGGGGGGGGGCATGAATATAGATCCACAGGTTTGTTACATATTTGTTCAATATTTTCTGAATTCTTCTTTTGGCCTCTCCTCTCAGTTCATCCTCTCGTTTCCTCAGTATATTTTCAGCAGGTAATAAATTATTCACTGATGTCCACACGACTACATTTCCATTTGAAAACACGTTTTGCTAACTTCACACTGAGCGTCTTCACTACGTCAGAGTTTATAAACGATGACGTGTTCACTACTTGATTGGTTCTTAGCAGTCACGACGTGTCCTTCTCTGATTCGTCACCGATCACATGACCCTTTATTGTAAAATCACAAACAGCCTTGATTACCGATCGACTACCAGCTTAATTCAACATGACTGATTACAGGTGTTGTTGACTTTGTTGTCTTTACTAGCAGCTGTTATTGGAGCGAATAGTGAGCAGCGTGTCCAGCGGAGTTATCAAACCTTTGCGTTGTAACTAAGTCTGAAAAATCGAACTTCTAAACCTTTCCAGTAAATGTGTCTGTCTGAGTTTATAGACGAAGATTTTAGAGAAGATCTTGAGTATCAAACACAACTTTTCATTATTAAAGACTACTTTATTAATATGTCGTATTATTTTAACTAAGCAACCAATCTACTTCCTGTTTACATCAGCACCATCACGCCCAGTGTACGTGAGGAGTCACGTAATGGTCGTTGTCAGGTGTTTTAGTCTGGACAGAGATCATTTTAGTGTGGATGAAGCCTAAATCCTCCTCTGTATAAACACACACACACTAACCTGGCAGCAGGTGAGATGTGGACCAGAGGTTTGAAGGTCTCCTGCAGGTACAGCTCTGTGAAACAGGTATTGATCATGTGATCAGATGATATGAAACGGTGTTAATAAGCAACTTTTATTTCAGCCTCATGAGTCCATATAGTATCAACAAACAAAACAACAACAAACAAATACAACAACAATATATACAATACAATATGAGGACACCAAGACACAAGTGTGATCATTGCAGTTAAAACAAAGTCACTCGTTGTTAAAAACATACATTTGTTCCAATGTTTCCAGAAACAAGCAGCATATCTTGTGTCACTGTGTGATGATCAGTTAAGGCTTTTATAATTAGATGTTCTGAGTCATTTAACCGACATTTACATTTGTAAATAAAATTCCTCACCACAGCATGGAAGGTGAACGTTACGACTCACAAACACATGACTTGCACTCGTCCATCTTGGAAGCTTGAGCAAGATTCTAAAAGCATCATTAAATGGACCTGAGTCTTCTTCATGTTGGCTTCACTATCGCTGCACCACAGCTGGGCTGTGTACAGCGAGTACAGGCGGCTCTGCAGAGCTGCTTTAACATCTGTACACACGTGAAGTTTACGTGCCAGCATATTAGCGTGAGCAAACAATATGCAACACTGCCGCTGCACATCGTCATCATCACTGAGGTCATTCCTGATGATGTCACCCAAATATTTCATTTTGTGCAGCACATTCAGCTCTTGACCTCCATAAAGAACGAGGGAATGTAGCTTCTGATCCTGCTTGGGTTTAGCAGTCACGATAAAACTCTTTTCAGAGTTGAACTTGATGTCATACTGCACATCACACCGTGAGCAGACTGTGAACCAGCGCTATCAGGAGACAGGACCACGAAGTCATCAGCGTACATCAGATGGTTCACAAGACTTTCCCCACCGTACATCCTGTCTTACACTCTTTAGTTTTCTAAAGATCATCCATATATAGATTAAGAAGAGCAGGTGACAGTATTCCACCTCGCTCGCATGGTTACATGTGAATACCAAAAGTGCAAAATCCTCGTCCAGTATGGACGGAGCCCTCGCTCTGTAGCGTGATAAAGTATTGACCATGATTCATTCAATCAAAAGCTTGAGATGCATCCAGGAAACACATCAACATTGTAGAGTTCTGTCTCCTGTGCTTACGAACAACTTGCTTCAGTGCGTACATGCATCAGTCTGTGCTGTTTATTTTTAAAACCAAACTGATTGTCAGTGGTTATGATGTGTTCTTGAAGCCTGTCTAAGAGAATTCCTTCTAATACTTCAGAGAGTACACTAGCCAGAGCAGTCGGTCATTTTCAATGCTGGATATTTTACCGGTTTTATCTTTGATTACTGGCACTAACAGAACAGTCAGCATAGAGTCAGGAAGTACACCATGCAGTATCAATCCAGAAACATATTGCAAGTAAAACTGGAATGCTATGGCTCGCATGCTTCAGATGTTCTGCTGTTATTTGGTCAAAGCCACATGCTCAATGGCATCCAGCACATCATCAGGTCTAATACACACCAGCATCACGAGGAACATCTTCAATATTCAATGATCCAGCACATCAGGTCTAATACACACCAGCATCACGAGGATCATCAATATTCAATGATCCAGCACATCATCAGGTCTAATACACACCAGCATCACGAGGATCATCAATATTCAATGATCCAGCACATCATCAGGTCTAACACACACCAGCATCACGAGGATCATCATCAATATTCAATGATCCAGCACATCATCAGGTCTAATACACACCAGCATCACGAGGAACATCAATATTCAATGATCCAGCACATCATCAGGTCTAATACACACCAGCATCACGAGGAACATCAATATTCAATGATCCAGCACATCATCAGGTCTAACACACACCAGCATCACGAGGATCATCATCAATATTCAATGATCACTCTTCACACTGTTGAAGATCTCCCGATGATGTTTCCTCCACAGATCTGCAACACTGTCTGAAGCAGCAGCCCCGGCGTGTTGGATGGCCGGCAGCTTAGTGGCATGGCAACCTTCACCTCTCTCCAGAGGTCAGAGGTCAGAGACGTTATTCTGCTGCAGCTTTGGGCCTCATGGCCTGTTCATTGCTTTCATAAAGCGCACGGCATATTTAAATCTAGCATTTGTGTGTTTCTTGTGTTCACACTCTGGACCATGTCTTGCTTTTCCTGATAAAACCCAGTTTTTAAAAGCTTCTCTGGCCTCTAGATGGAGTTCAGACACATTCATTGCATCCTGGCCTACGATGATGTTGTTTAGCCCTTTTTTGCAGAATGATTCACTGACATTATTTAGACAATTCACAATGTTATCACACATTAGGCATCGATCACTAGTGTGGTTTTGGTTTTTACTGTTAATGTTGCCACACAGAATTGCATCAAGTGGTGATTCAGTATGACTTCGGCTCTGATCAGTTTGTGAGTTGTAATGCAAGAAATCATCTTCTGTGAGCTCGGACCGATCTACTGTAACGTGTTGTTCATGTTATCATTACTGGTCAACTCAGGTAGACTCAACATGTGATGTCACAGAGACAGGTAAGTGATCTGTTGGAGCCGCTCATACAGGATTGCAACATCCTGGAGACAGTCATGAGCATCAGCTGTACATACAGTCCTCCACTGCTGCTTCACTGCTGTATGTGGAGCTCTTTACTGGCAACATGACTTCACTGGAAAGAACCAACTTGCTATCTTGACAACATTGCATGAGGTGTTGACCAAACAGGGAGTTATTATCTGAGATATCAGCGTTCATATCCCCACAACAGACATGCTTACATGCTCTCTCTGTGATAAAAGAACTTATCAGAGCCGATGAAGGTATTCATCCTCGTTTTGAGCACTTTCATAAGGAGTGTAAACATTTAGAATCATGTGATCAGATGATAGGAACAGGTATTGATCATGTGATCAGATGATAGGAACAGGTATTGATCATGTGATCAGATGATAAGATGATATGAATCAGGTATTGATCATGTTGTCATGATAGAATAGGTATAGAACAGATAGAATAGACACCTCTCACCTCTCCACGTCTCGATCTTGTGCTCCTCCAGCTCGTAGATCTGAACCTACAGAGACGACATTCACACCTGAACACACTTTGATCCCAGAAAACAGCTTCACTTCCATGAAGAGGTGAAGATATTATAGATATTTAAATATATATATATATCTATATTTATATTTATATTAGGGGTGTACGGTTCACAAAACTCCCGGTTGGGTTGGGTACGATACAGTGGAGCCACGGTTCGGTACGTTTCAGTTCAGTAGAAAACTATAAATGCCAGAGAAATGTACTTTATTTTAAAATATATTGATTCATTACAACTAACATCATCAAGTTATTCTTTGACTTTGAACAATGATGGAACTAAACCTGAGTGACTCGTCTTCTGGGGTCTTCTTAGCAACACATAAGCATCAAAAACTAAAGCTGCTCCTTCATGTGATGTAGTATTGTTACTTACATCTTGCAAAAGAGATTTTTCATCTCAATGGGACTACCTGGTTAAATAAAGGTTTAAAAAAAAAATAATAATAATAATTTTATTTATTTTTTATTCAAACGTATTGTTCGGTTCGTCATGCGTACCGAACTGTGAGCCTCGTACTGAACGGTTCAATACGAATACGCGTATCGTTACACCCCTAATATATATATATGAAATACGTCCAGTTTGCTGCTTTGCTCCTAAACACAGACTCTGGATCAGAACTAACCCTTTATGATTAGTGAACTCTTCTTCTTCTCTTCCTCACTCAGCGGTTTAGTTTACGTTCACTACACTAAACATATAGCTACACCTGGTTAGCTTAGCATAAAGACTGGAAACAGGTGGAAACAGTTAGCCTAGCTCTATCCTAAGGTAACAACCTGCATGTTATCAGTGTGTGTTACCATGGGGGACTTATAGTATCTGGTCAGGATGTTGATGAAGTCTGTGATGGTCAACATTCCTGAAACAGAGTAATTTAGACTGTTTTAATAATCACAAAGATCTAAAGAGCACATTACATTACATACTGTATTCAGCAGTAACACACACACACATACTCTCTTACCCACAAAGCTCTGTTTCTTACTCTCCCACAGAGGAGCAGCTCTCACTCCATTTGCCACCAAAGCAAAGAACGCTTTCTTCACCTGAAACACAAACAACACAAATACAACAATCAGTCGAACATTACAATGGTTTTAATAACCAAAGAAGCATCTTGTGTCGTTTCTTTTAGAAGGAATTATCAGATTTTGGCTTCTTAAATATCTCATGTTCTGTTTTCTATCACAACACAGAGACACGGACCGAACATTTGAAGAATAAAAGATGAAACGATTAAATAATGAAATTAAGTAAATTAAAGAAACATACTGATATGAAACTCTCTCTCTCTCGCTCTATATATCTATGTATGTACATATAGATATTAGGGGTGTAACGATACACGTATTCCTATTGAACCGTTCGGTACGCATTACGAACCGAACAATACGTTTGAATCCAGTGGCGGCTGGTCAAGAGAGGGCAATGGGGCATGGCCCCACCATGAGCCACACGGGGGAAAAAAAAATAAATAAAAAATTATAACAATCATAAATTATACAAATTGTCAATATTTGTGTTTTTTAACTATGGAATGTACCCAGTAATGTGTGTACAATATGATATCTGCGCAAAATATATGCTTTTCCTGCTCGTCCTCTCCCCCTGTGTGCTCGTCTGCTCGTGCTCTCTGTCTGTGTGCACGACACTCTGAGAGCGCGCAGCGAGGGGGGCCTGATCGTTTTGGCCCAAAAGAGGCGGGTCTATGAAGCCGTTTAGCCAATTGCTGATTCAAGATATAAATGAGTGACATACAATTGAGCCAATCAGCGCCTCAAATAGATTCAGCTGTGGGCCAGAACGATCAAGCCCCGGAGCTGCGCGTTCTCGTCAGGAGAAGTCTCTACAGGCGAGCACTCCTCCTCCAAGACCCGTTTGAGAGGAGAACTTTGAGGAGGTTCTGCAGCCAAAGAGCTGATATCAGATCAGCCTGACCTCACAATCAGACAGCAGACTACATGCGAAGCTTCACTACTTCGTACAAGTCAGTCAATCAACTTCCTTTCTTCCTAAAAGTACGCTGATTACTTCGACATACCATACGTATCCACAGGCAGGGGCGGACTGGCCATCGGGGATACCGGGGGAATCCCCGGTAGGCCGACGGGACTATATTATATGCTTCACAGAACACGTTCAATTTACTCTAATACCGAAAGTCAACAATCAGTGAAAACTGTATCAACAGTATAAACTGACATTATACTACGATCCGAGGACGCCACAGCACGGCTGGACACTACGGTGCTTCACTACGGCGGAGGTGCGAATGGCCGCCGTAGACCGGCGAAATACATGCCGTGTATTGAGTGGGCAGCGCGCCGTGTATTGAGTGGGCAGCGCGCCGTGTATTGAGTGGGCAGCGCGCCGTGTATTGAGTGGGCAGCGCGCCGTGTATTGAGTGGGCCGGTCTGACAGTAACTCCCGGGCCACTTTTTTCCCCCTAAATTAACAGTGAAAACTCATCATAGCTTAATTGTTGGAATGCTGTTAAGCATTCCAACAACAACTTCTAATTACTGATACTTCGATTACAACTTCTACTACTACTACAACAAATATCACTACCGATGGAATTATTTTAAGCCACAGAAACAGCTCTTTCAGGAGAGGTGTGATATGACTTTTCATATTTGTAATCTTTAAACTTTTTGAATTATTAAGCTTTTTGCACTTGTTTTTGAATTGGATATCTATTTTCAGCAATGTTTTTGCAATTCATTTCAGTTTTCAGCATTCCAACGCATTTTCAGCAGGAAATGCTTTTTCTAGTTTAACATCAGTATTCATAATTACACTTCATGTTTACTTCTCCTGATCTTTACCTCCTATAACAAGGTCCATAGGGGCATCTCAATAAATAAACATGTTATATTATATTGTATTATATTATATAAGTGTTATTTACTGCTTTTTTTCATGTTGGAATAAATGTTAAATATTTAACTGCCAAGTAATAATGCGTGTTTGATGCTACATTTTTTTTGCATGAAATCATACTGGGATGTTTGCTGAAATTGATAGGATGGCCCTCCCTAGAAAATTTTCCACCAGCCGCCACTGTTTGAATCATATTAAATTGCTTTTGAAAAATAAAATATAGCTGAAATTGGTGGAGCCACTGCGCTCAAACATGGCAACCCACCCGACGTAACGTGCTGTCCTTCCCTGATTTGCCACGCTCCTATCACGTTACCGTTCCCGGATGTTCACAAACAACAACAGTCTTGATTACCGATCGACTACCAGGTTAATTCAACATGGATAACTGATTACAGGCGTTGTTGACCTTGTTGTCTTTACTAGCAGCTGTTGTTCAGTTAAAGTCTGCGTTGTTACGGAGGAAGCAGCGGAGATATCAGCGCTACGGAGCGGACGTCTGAAGCCACGGTTAGCGGCTTTAGGCAGGACGGACACAAAACGGAGGACTTTCCTTTTCTTATTATTGCTTATTTTGTTCTGTACAACAAGTTAACACACATAAACTATAAAGGAACAAAACATGGATTGCTCTGCAGTAGGACAGAGACTTCAGCCTTCAGCAGAGCTACGAGTGAGAACAACGACACAGAGGGAACGAGTGAGAGACGTGTGTTGACCAGATTTATGGATCATAATCTAGTAAACCTTTGTAAGTGTTGATTTTAATGTAAATATGAGGTGAGAGAGATAAAGACCTGCAGCACTAAGTCTGAAAAATAAAACTTCTAAAACTTTCCACGAACTGTCTGTTTGAGTTCATAGAGGAAGATTTTAGAGAAGATCTTAAGTATCAAACACGACCTTTCATTATTAAAGACTACTTTATTACTCTGTTGTATTTTTTTTAAACAAAGCAACCAATCTACTTCCTGTTTACACCGGCACCATCAGCCCAGTGTACGTGAAGAGTCACGTGATATTGGTTACAAACTCTCCCCGCAGCGTTTCGGCATCTGTTCCCTCCTGATTCAAACAGGTGAAAGGTTCATCCCTCCTCTGGTGATAAACCAGGCTGCACCAACATGCTGAATGCTATTGAGCCCCGTGACACTACTCCTTCACCAGCCCAGTTCTCCAGACCATCATTCCTGCTTTGTAAAAGAAAACAAAAGCCCAAACAGAGAATCAAATCAGACACGCCCCCTTGAGAGTCTCACCAGCGAGGATTTGGCATTTCCGCTTTTTTTCTGTTTTGAAAATGTACCGAAAGGTACCAATCCGTGGCACCACTGTATCGTATTGAACCGAACCGAGAATTTTGTGAAACGTTACACCCCTAATAGATATACATGCATGTATAGATATACTGTATTTCTGCCTGCCTGTCTGTCTGTCTCACCTGCAGCGTGGTGTCAAACACCACCAGTTTGGAGCTGGTGGGGATGATGTCATAACACTTATGACACTTCATGAAGCGCATGTAGATGTCTCTCTCTGACTCCTCTGAGGCTGTGCAGGAAACAGGAAACATGTCATCATCATCATCATCGTCATCATAGAGAGCTGGACTCTCCATTCAGAAGGAGTACGTATTAAACCAGGTGAACATGCTCTTTTTAAGTTGGGCTGATGTGTGTTTTTATGTTGGGCTGATGAGTGTTTTTAAGTTGGGCTGATGAGTGTTTTTAAGTTGGGCTGATGTGTGTTTTTAAGTAGTGTTCTATAGAGGACTAGTGAGAATTCATTCTATGGGGCTTTTATTTTAAAAGGGTGGGGCTGGGTGGGGGAGAGGGGGGGAGAGGAGACAGAATCATAATGTTTGACACACAAACACAGGTTATTCAGAATCAGAATCAGAAACCGTTTATTGCCATTGTATGTTGAACATACAAGGAATTTGACATGACGGGAGGTGCGCAACATATAACAATCAACAACAATCGGCAATGCAAAGTACAAACACTTTTACAGAAATTTACAGAAAACATAAGACAAAGTAAAATATACAATAAAGTGGAATATAAAATAAAGTGAAGTCGAGTGTACAAGCGGACAGGTAACAGGACTATAAACCAGTGAGATGTAAGTGTAGTGTCGAGTGTAATAGAGGGATGTGCCTAGAGGGAAGTGACCGGTGGGAATTTGTCCTGGGGAGGACAGAGTCAGTGGGGGTCCCGGGCTCTGTTAATGAGCCTGACTGCCGACGGGAAGAAACTGTTCATGCGTCGTGAGGTCTTGGTCCTGATGGACCTCAGCCTCCTGCCAGATGGAAGGGGCACCAACAGTTCATGTGCAGGGTGAGAGGGGTCGGCAACAATCCTTCTTGCTCGCTTCAGGGTTCTTAAAGTGAACAAGTCCTGGAGGGACGGCAGATTGCAGCCGATCACCTCTCAGCAGAGCGGATGATGCGCTGCAGTCTGCCCTTGTCCTTGGCTGTGGCTGCAGCGTACCAGACGGTGATGGAGGAGCAGAGGATGGACTCAATGATGGCTCTGTAGAAATGCACCATCATTGTCTTTGGCAGGTTGAGTTTCTTCAGCTGCCTCAGGAAGTACAGCCTCTGCTGAGCCTTCCTGGTGATGGAGCTGATGTTCAGCTCCCACTTGAGGTCCTGGGATATGATGGAGCCCAGGAAGAGGAAGGACTCCACCACGTCGACGGGGGAGTCACACAGGGTGATAGGGGCTGGTGGGGCTACGTTCTTCCTGAAATCCACAACCATCTCCACTGTCTTTAGAGCGTTGAGCTCTAGGTTGTTCAGACCACACCAGGTCACCAGGTGGTCAGTCTCCCACCTGTAGGCGGACTCATCCCCACCAGAGATGAGTCCAATGAGGGTGGTGTCATCCGTGAACTTCAGGAGCTTGATGGACTGGTGACTGGAGGTGCAGCTGCTGGTGTACAGGGAGAAGAGCAGAGGGGAAAGAACGCAGCCTTGGGGGGAACCGGTGCTGATGGTCCTGGAGGCTGAGACGTGCTTTCCCAGCTTCACGTGCTGCTTCCTGTCAGACAGGAAGTCTGTGATCCACTTGCAGGTGGAGTCGGGCACCTGCAGCTGGGAGAGCTTATCATGCAGCAGAGACGGGATGATGGTGTTGAAGGCAGCGCTGAAGTCCACAAACAGGATCCTGGCGTAGGGTCCTGGGGAGTCCAGATGCTGGAGGGTGAAGTGATGGGCCATGTTGACTGCGTCATCTACAGACCTGTTGGCTCTGTAGGCGAACTGCAGGGGGTCCAGGAGTGGGTCGGTGAGGGTTTTTAGGTGGGACAGGACAAGGCGCTCAAAAGACTTCATGACCACAGAGGTCAGGGCGACGGGCCTGTCGTCATTGAGTCCTGTGATCCTTGGTTTTTTAGGGACAGGGATGATGGTGGAGGCCTTGAAGCAGGCTGGAACGTGGCAAGTCTCCAGGGAGGTGTTGAAGAAGTCTGTAAACACTGGAGACAGCTGGTCAGCACAGTGCTTCAGGGTGGAGGGGGAGATCAAGTCTGGGCCGGCTGCTTTGCGGGGGTTCTGTTTTTTAAAGAGCCTGTTTACATCTCTTGCAGTTAGTGATCTGTCTGAGACTCTCCAGACAGAAGCAGAGTCGTTGGCTGAGAGCTGATGTTGGAGTTTCTCCGAGTACAGTCGTTTAGCGTCTCTCACTGCTTTGCTAAACCTGTATTTTGACTCTTTGTACAGACCCCACTCCTGAAAGCCTGATCTTTCTGCAGCCTCAGCGTTCTGAGTTCTGCTGTGAACCAGGGTTTGTCGTTGTTGTAACTCACCCTGGTGCTTGTTGGAACACAGCTGTCCTCACAGAAGCTGATATATGAAGTTACAGCCTCTGTGTACTCATCCAGACTGTTGGTAGCAGTCCTGAAGACATCCCAGTCTGTACAGTCCAAGCACGCCTTGTTTACAAGCATTCATTACAAGTATTCCAGGGTTAGGGTTATACTGCCTTTGTGCCACAAGGCCACACTGAACTAATATGAGTGCAACAAACTAAAATTCTAAAAAATATGAATACAATAAGTGCAACAAACTAATACAAAAACAATAAGTGGTGAGTGAAGGCTCGGGTTAGTGCTTCTTGAAGAGGTGAGTTTTCAGCCTGATGAAAGATGGGCAGTGACTCTGCTGTCCTGAGGTCAGTGGGGAGTTCATTCCACCACTGAGGGGTCAGGACAGGAAACAGCCGTGACCGGGTCGATTGGCCGCAGAGACCTCTGAGCGACGGGGCGACCGATCGCCCCGAGGCAGCAGTCATAAAAATAAATGTTTAGTTCAATGTACAGTTCAAATAATTGTTCAGTTGTTATATTGATTGCTGTCATTAAAAGAAACACATAAACACCATGATTCCTGCGTTTGTGTCGGTGCCCCCCCCCCAAAGCTGTAACCCTCGGGGAAACACTGTATTTGCATACTGTCTTTTGTCAAAACAGAAAATAAATAACAATAAAACTCACAAAACACAACATTTGTTTTCTTTAGACAACAGACGTGCTCGGTGATGTTGGTTTGGGTTCAAATAACTACGAAGTTACCTGAGAAATAAATCAATCCGCTGCAGAAAATAGTCCACAACAAATGCCCTATTTCCTCCTGTTTGTTGATAAATCTACATGTTTTCATTTATTTATGTCTTAATGAACCATGTGTGAACCGGTGAGTGTAATTATTATTTTATTTTAATAACAGTTTACAGTCTTACCGGTGTCATCGGGGTCCGGCTGCTCCGACATGTCGTCTGTAACCTGAAGACAAGAAAAGAGAAGAAACACCGTCAGTCTTCAGTCAAATGATCCAGATCCACAAATGCCTCCTGGAAACACTTCATTCCATCATCAACATTTAACTTAATTTGGGAGACAGACTTCACATGGTTTTTCAGTTGTTGTCTCTGAACTCAGTATTTAAATGCTTTACCAACTTCTCCTCATTGATACCATCATGTGAGTGAAGCAGAAGAAGAAATTATTTCACATATATAAAACCACACTGAACTGAACTCCATTAAATAAGCCTCGCTCCAGACTGATTGGTTGTGGCTGTCGGGGACCAATCACATGTCGCTATGAACTAGTGGTGTCACGGATCGATCCTAAATCTGTTCGGATGACACCTCACGGTTCGGCACATTTGTGAACCAATTTAATCAGTTTAATCATCATAGTGTGTAATAAAGTTTTACTGCTGCTGTTCCTTTTCAAGTAACAAGTCCTCGAATATCAATGCAGAGTATCAGTGAACAGATATAAAGCAGTTGTGTGTTCCGTGAACGGAGCGCGTTAAAAGCATTTAACGATGAAAGTCATGGCGAACGGAGGAGTGGAGGAAACCACGGCATTATTGATAATAATAATAAATCAATTTTCTATAGCGCTTTTCAAGATACCCAAAGACGCTTTACAAGGCAGAGACAAACAGAACAAATAAACAAACAAACAAACCAAAAAAAATAAAAAAATCGCAAGTTTGGGAGCATTTTGTCTTCCCTGTAACGTAGAATGACAGGATGAGTGTGGTGGACAAAAGCGTTACGGTATGGAGGCATAGACACGCCCCCTCTGAGAGAGTCACACAGACAGGTGCTGTAGACACGCCCCCTCTGAGAGAGTCACACAGACAGGTGCTGTAGACACGCCCCCTCTGAGAGAGTCACAGACAGGTGCTGTAGACACGCCCCCTCTGAGAGAGTCACAGACAGGTGCTGTAGACACGCCCCCTCTGAGAGAGTCACAGACAGGTGCTGACAGAAGCAGCAGAGTGAAGCTAGACAGGCCCAATAGTAATAACCCAGTCACCACAGAAAGGTCGACCCTCTCCCCAGACGATGTAGATATTCTCATCTTTTTGAACAATGTTTTAAAGTTGTCGAGCATTTCACAGTAATGTAACATGATCGCGTATTTGAATGACTTAACCTGACAGGAAGTAAACATAGACCCAAGTTGTTGCCGAGCAGTTCAGTCTAAACAGTGGAAGCTAGCTCACACTCAATAATAACAATAATAATACATTATATTTATTGAGCGCTTTTCATAATTCTCAAAGACACTTTACATTAAAATCATCATATAAATTAAAGCTATACACTAACATTTTAAAACATAATATCGGTCACACATTAAAAGCAGTTCTGATTAGGTGGGTTGTGATTTGAACATGGAAAGGTCGGTGCAGTCTCGGATGTGTTTGGGGAGAGAGTTCCAGAGGGAGGGGGCAGCTCTGGAGAAGGCTCTGTCCACGTCCGGTGCTCGGTCCTGAGTGGAAGGGACAGGAGGCATCAGAGGAGCCGACGGGATGGAGTGTGGTGGTGGAGCAGGTCGGTGAGGGAGGAGGGGGCCTGATTGTGGAGGGCTTTGTGAGTGAGGAGAAGGATTTTGTATTGGATCCGTTGTGGGAAGGGGAGCCAGTGGAGGTTCTGGAGAACAGGGTGATGTGGTCACGGGAGCGGGTGTGGGTGAGCAGGCGAGCAGCAGAGTTCTGGATGTTCTGGAGTTTATTTAGGATTTTGGATGATGTGCCGTGAAGAATGCTGTTGCAGTCGTCGGTTCTGGAGGTGATGAAGGCGTGGATCAGAGTTTCAGCAGCAGATGAGGAGAGTGATGGGCGGAGGCGGGCCATGTTTTTGAAGTGGAAAAAGGCAGTTCTGGTGATTTGGTTGACGTGGTGTTCAAAGGAGAGGTTGCTGTCCAACATGACTCCGAGGTTGCGGATGTGTGGGGAGGGAGACAGAGTGGAGTTGTCGATGGTGAGGCAGAAGTTGTGACAAGTTTTAGTGAGGGATTTGGGACCGATGAAGCACCGAACCCTGGGGGACGCCTTGAGACAGAGGAGCAGTGGAGGAGGTGCAGTTGCTGATGAACTGTTGTCTGTTTGTGAGTTTAATCCAGGAGAGAGCAGTTCCGCTGATGTTGAGGGAGGATTCGAGGCGGGAGAGAAGGAAGTTGTGGTTGATGAGAAAGCAGCAGTGAGGTCGAGGAGGATGAGAACGTTGAGGTGACCAGCGTCTGAGGAGAGGAGGAGGTCGTTGGTGACTTTGAGGAGGGCTGTTTCACTGCTGTGCTGTGAGCGGAATCCGGATTGAAATGCCTTCAATATTGATCAAAGGACGAGGGCATCAACATACCTCATGTTGCACTTAAACTTAACAGAATTGAGTATTCTTGAATGTTTTATTTGTAGGGGTGTCACGGATCACAAACATCACGGTTCAGGAGTCACGGTTCGGATCATTTTTCGGATCAACAAAGAAAAGGGGAGGAGACAAATATAACTTTGCTTTCCAATTATTAATTAAATAATTTCAAGAACACTTAAAGCAAAGAACTTTGGGCTATAGTCTTACATAAAAACAAAAATATTGAAGATGTCCAATTTGAAACTAAATGAAATAAATAAATAAAAATAAAACGTTCAAGAATTCTGTTAAGTTTAAGTGCAACATGAGTTATGTTGACATCCTCGTCCTTTCATCAATACTGAAAGAAAGAAACAGCCAGTGAGCTAGCTTCCACTGTTTACACTGAACTGAACTGCTCGGCAACAGCTTGGGTCTGTGTTTACTTCCTGTCAGGTGATGCCATTCAAATACACAACAATGTTCCATTACTGTGACATTACTTTCACAAAGATGAGAATATCTCCATCGTCTGGGGAGAGGCTCGACCTTTCTGTGGTGACTGGAATATTATTGGGCCTGTCCAGCTTCACTCTGATGCTTCTGTCAGCACCTGAACCAGGTGTGTGTGTGTGACGCTCACAGAGGGGGCGTGTCTACAGCACCTGAACCAGGTGTGTGTGTGTGTGACGCTCACAGAGGGGGCGTGTCTACAGCACCTGAACCAGGTGTGTGTGTGTGTGACGCTCACAGAGGGGGCGTGTCTACAGCACCTGAACCAGGTGTGTGTGTGTGTGTGACGCTCACAGAGGGGGCGTGTCTACAGCACCTGAACCAGGTGTGTGTGTGTGTGTGACGCTCACAGAGGGGGCGTGTCTACAGCACCTGAACCAGGTGTGTGTGTGTGTGACGCTCACAGAGGGGGCGTGTCTACAGCACCTGAACCAGGTGTGTGTGTGTGTGACGCTCACAGAGGGGGCGTGTCTACAGCGCTATGAATCTCCTCCGTGGTGAAAGCGGTCTCTGGTCTTTTCCTTCTCATAGAGGTCTGGAACAGCTTCACACTGAAGTGGGTGCGTGAGTGGACTTCGTAGCGTGGCTCAAGCATTTTAACCAGATTTAGAAATCCTTTGTTTTCTACACCGGAGTGTCCCCGTCGCTGACAGACGGGATGGTGTCTCTTCATGTGTGGACATGCCGATGCTTTGCCGTTGTCGTGTGTCTCTTTAAATAACGCCTACATACCGTAACGCTTTGTCCACCGCCCTCATCCGTCATTAGAAGTTACAGGTTAAGACAAAATGTCCCCAAACTTGCGACTTAAATGACGCCGCGGCTTCTGACGTTCCTCCGCTCGCCATGACGTCACCGTTAAATGCTACTAAGCTGCCCCGTTCACGTGAACACTACTGCTTTATATCTGTTCACTGACTCTGCATTGATATTCGGGGACTTGTAAAAAAGAAAAAAAAAGAAAAAATACTCAATTGATCCGTGGTTCACGAGTGATCCGAACCGTGAGGGCTGATCCGAACGGATCACGGATCGATCCGTGATCCGTGACACCACTATTTATTTGTATTTGTTATTTATTTCATTTTGTCTCAAATTGGACATCTTCAATATTTTAGTTTTTATGCAAGACTATAGCCCAAAGTTCTTTGCTTTAAGTGTTCTTGAACTTCTTTAATTCACAAATGAAAAGCAGTTATATTTGACTCCTCCCCTTTTCTTTGCTGATCCGAACCGAACCTTGAGGTTTGTGATCCGTTGCACCCCTACTATAAACCCAACAAAGCTCGCTGTGATTGGCTGCGAGCGAAAACATACAAATGTTCTTCAAATGTTCGATTCCAGCACAAAAAGGATCGATGTATCGTTCGCCTGCATTCTCCCAGCAGCATTTCTATGGGTTTAATTTTAACTAAAGTTAAATTGCATCTTCCCCATCAAAGAAAATTAATTCCATTATTTTTTTATTGTATAAACAAATCTAATGAAACACAGACAAGTGGTTAAAAAGACTCTTTGTACTTTTGTTCTGTTCCAGTGAATGAAACAAACGTATTCTAGATAATAAAGTTGATACCTTTGTTGAACATATTTTTTATTACATGTAACACCCGTCCCATGTAGCTATATAATATTATGTGAATCTGCTAGGTTGTAGTAGTACTATGGGCGGGGTCCTGGGTAAAGTTTTAATCGCAATGGCACGATTACCTGTTCTTATACATGAATATACTTATTCTTACAACTTTTGTTCCTCTATTATGAACACTAAAATAAGTGGCGGTGCCTCCAATAGAATTAAGTAAATAAAAGGTCTGTGCCTCTTATTAAGTCCTTTTATCTTGTGTTTTAAGTGTATTTTACCCCTTTTAACCAGCTCTTATCAAAACATGAATGTGATTGACTTTAACACATCAAATATACTTCAAAGGCATTAGAAAAAACTGTTTGGCATTTATTACATGCGGTCATCAATATACTGTGCACTCACAGTCCC
Source organism: Lycodopsis pacificus (assembly GCA_028022725.1). Taxonomy (NCBI): domain Eukaryota; kingdom Metazoa; phylum Chordata; class Actinopteri; order Perciformes; family Zoarcidae; genus Lycodopsis; species Lycodopsis pacificus. The sequence continues at coordinate 22,992,215 of CM051704.1, read as the reverse complement.
ACACACACAATCAGAATAATCAGAAAAACCCTCGTTGCAGGCCTGAGTCGTGGTTTGGGAGCGTAGAGGCCTAAAAACTGTGATGGCCGCTTCACTTGTTCACACAAGCAATAAACAAAAAAAACACGTGCACACGTTTGTCAGTACTCACGAATCCAAGGCATATTCAGAGGGGAAAGTGAGGGGAAGCTGGGTAATGGATGGCAGGTAGGGCGCAGAAGAAACAGCAGCAACAGTCTACAGCAGCTCACGCACACGCGGGAAACCGTTCTCCATAGTGGTCCCAAGGAGCTTTCCCCATCCTCACTTACAGTCGCAAACGTCCATCTCCTCTTGTAGATCACAACAGTTCAAACCATAGGATAACTGGTCGTCAGCCATTAAGTTACGAACCTTATTGATCTCTTTCTGTTCAGTTAGAATTCGCTTCTGCCTCTCTAACCCACTGAGCCTGGCCACACACGACTAAGCCCCACCCCTCTACCTGAGAATGGGCTGGGATTGGCTGATAGTTTCAGGACAAGCCAAGTAAACAAAAGACAAAACAAAGATTGACATATAATACTGCTATACAAGTTAGGTTGTTAGGGGGGCACAAAAGTGCTGAATCATGTACATATCATATCAATCAAACTATGCTCATTTGCATGAACTCTAACCTTTGAACTGTAAAGATTATGAGTCTCTTATTGATATACATTTGTATCCACCCATATCTAATTGTATCCATACTTTTAACTTGGTTTTTAGAAACTATTTACATCCTGATGTCTGAAATCATTTTTAGCCAGGGCTACATACATTTAAATGATTAAATATAAATGATTAAATATAAATTATTACATATAAATGATTAAACACAATTAAATATAAATGATTAAATACAAATGATTCAATATAAATGATTCAATATAATTAAATATATATGATTAAATATAAATTATGAAATATAAATAATTAAACATAAATGATTAAATGAGAATCATTAACGTTAAATAAATCATTTAAGGAGGTGTTACATTTTATTTGGTAATCGTCTAATCAGGTGTCTGTGGTATTTATTACAGCAGCCGATCATTACATATATAAGCCATCATTGTGATGAAGTGACAGAGATTCTTCTGATAAAAACGTACATTTGTGAAGCTAAATGATGACGTTAGCGAGCACCTACTTCTCCGTTCATTAAACGCTCTTTTCTCTCCGCGCGCAGTCCTCTGGATGTTTAAATAAAACCCTCACGGCTCCATATTGCGTCTCTGTCCGGCTAGAAGGACCTGATCTACCGGAGAGAGGTCGTCTTCTGTCAGTAAAGATAGCCGCTGTTCGCCCATCAGATGCAGGTCTTCCACCGGAGCTAACAAGCTAACAAAGCTAACAAGCTAACAAAGCTAAAAACACGCTGCACTTCCGGCTCAATGTTTCACAACAAAAGCATATCTGTGATGACGTGATGTTTATCAGTGTAGAAATACTCTGATACAAGTAAAAGTATTTATACCACGGTGTAGAAATACTCTGGTACAAGTAAAAGTATTTATACCACGGTGTAGAAATACTCTGGTACAAGTAAAAGTATTTATACCACGGTGTAGAAATACTCTGGTACAAGTAAAAGTCCGGCATACAGATGATTACTTAAGTAAAAGTAGGATACAATAATAGTAGCATCAACATAAACTAAAAGTACAATAATATGAGCATAATAGAATATTGGACTATATTCTCTAATTGTAATCATTCGTGTTCATCACTTTAATGTTGCTACTGGTAAGGGTGGAGCTTATTATATATTATATGTAACTTGTGAATTTCCCCATTGGATCTTTATTCACATTATTACATCGTAATTAATTACTTAATTATATTTTAGATTCATACAGTGATTAAAGCTGTCAGATAATTGCAGTGCAGTAAAAAGTACAATATCTCCTTCTGACATGTAGTGTATTATAAAATGGCAGTATAAAGTACTTGGAAATACTCAAGTAGAGTACAACACTTATAAATGTTCAGTTACTTTCCGTCTCTGCTGTTTACCAATCTGTGATTTTAGCTTGCAACCTTTCTAAAGAGAGCAGAGATATACGTATAAGCCTGATGGTTGATTTATTCTCACGTCTTTTATCCCAAAGGTCAGAGCTTCGGCTTATTCAGTCATTTTGTTTGATATCACAATAGATTTTGTGACAAAGTTCACATCCAAACGCTGTTTGTGTGTCAAACCAAAAGTCAACACGAACCTTTTTACGTTGGCTACTTAACTTAATGATGATTTATTCCTGGAGATAATAATAGTTTTGTTAATGTTTACCACGTGTTTAAAGCTGTCACCATGCGTCCGCATGTGATGAGTCAAGAATGACATATTTAGAAATGTTTACTGATGATTCCGTTCATTATGTCTTAATCTGCTGATTGTTTTCATGAATTGATTGATTGGTTTGTAAATCTAGTGAAATAGTGAAATTCAACCTCAACATTTCATCAGGTACAATAAATGTTATTCATGAAAAATGACTTCAAACATTAAAATACTTCTGTTAATCCACTAATTGATTAATTGATTAATCGTTTCAGCTGTACTTGTATACAAACTGTTGGGGAGTTACATTTTTAACCAAACATCATATTGTATAAACTCTTTGGATGTTTTACTTTGTAAAGTAACTAAAGCGATCAGATAAATAGAAAGTCGCATCAAAAGTAAAGTACAAGTACCTCAGATTTGTTTCAAAATACAGAACTTGAGTAAATGTACTTGGATCATCAACCCTTGCGGATCTGAGTCACATCAGGAAACTACAAACATGGAGGATCAGCAGAGCTGCACTCACCAGCCTCCTGGCAGGAAGAGGCGGAGCCAGAGCAGGCAGCTGGAAGCAGGAGGAGAAGGAGCGCTCGTCGGTGTCGGGAGGAGACGAGAAGGAACGACACCTCCTGGTCTCCAGACGCCTCGGCTCAGTTTGGTACTCCTCCAAACGGAAAACACTCACCTCCACCTGACGGGGAGGAGAGGGGGGGGAGAGGCTGTAGGCTGGGGGGGAAAGAAGGGAGGAAGTATCAAAGGAGAGAGTCAGTATTTGTGCTTTAGATAAACCTTTAAGGGTTAATGAGGAAACACTCAGAGCAGATAGTTTAAGAGCAGTGATGGTCCTCTGATACAAATACTGATATCAACTATAACTAATACAAATACTGATGTAAACTATAACTAATACAAATACTGATGTAAACTATAACTAATACAAATACGAATACAAATACTGATACACACTAATATTAGTGGCGGGCCGTGCGTTTTATACCTGGGCCTTCTGTGCTGACCTACTACACTGAGCCATCTACTAATAACCTCATTATGTTAGACTATAGCCCAAACTTCTTTACTTTAAGTTATTTAATTAATAAATGGAAAGCAAAGTTATATTTGTCTCCTCCCCTTTTCTTTGCTGATCCGAAAAATGATCCGAACAGTGACTCCTGAACCGTGATCCGAACCGAACCGTGATGTTTGTGATCCGTTGCATCTCTACTGATGACCCACTATTGTCACAGACTCGAAGATGTAAAAATAAAGATTAGTAAATTTGAGGTGTTCTCTGATAAACCCTTTGGTAACATGAGACCTGCTTGAAAGAAATAGATTCCAAAAAAAAAGAAAATGTAGTCATGTACAAATCCTCATACCAGTTAAAACATGGGCATTCCTCCTGATATCCTACAATGTATATTCAGACAAGTAGTTCCTGAGACAGACCCGACTAAATCCCCAACAAGGGTCTTTTCTTGCTGGTCTTGTTCTATTTCTTGCACATGGGTCATGTCAGTGTGACCACAACCGGCACAGTAGAGCATCTCCATGTTGACAATGGGTTTATTTTTTATTATTGTATCTGTAGACTATTAATTGGCAATTTCAACCGAGTTAATTACTCATGTGTGAGTGTGTGCATGTGTGTGTGCATGTGCGAGTGCATGTGTTAGAGTTAGAGTTATTTATTTTGCACAATTCAAACAATAAAATCTAAAATAATCAAACATAACAGAAATAAATGAATCACAGTGCAGGAAGAGAGAGAAAGCCAACTTGGCTTATTTGAAGCCTCCACCTATATAATATTAAAACCTTACAAAATTACAAAGAAAAAATAAAATATGCATCAGACATTACATTACAACAAAACAAAGAAAGAAAGAAAAGAAAAAAAAGACATGGAAACTAATACATAAACAAACTGTTACAAAACAGCAATCAGATTTTCTTTTCGCAGATGTGTGTGTGTGCATGTGTGAGTGCATGTGTGTGTGTGCATGTGTGAGTGCATGTGTGAGTGCATGGATGTGTGTGCATGTGTGAGTGCATGGATGTGTGTGTGCATGTGTGAGTGCATGTGTGTGTGCATGTGTGAGTGAGTGGACGTGTGCATGCATGTGTGAGTGCATGTGTGTGTGCACGTGTGAGTGCATGGATGTGTGCATGTGTGAGTGCATGGATGTGTGCGTGCATGTGTGAGTGCATGTGTGTGTGCATGTGTGAGTGAGTGGACGTGTGCATGCATGTGTGAGTGCATGTGTGTGTGCACGTGTGAGTGCATGGATGTGTGCATGTGTGAGTGCATGGATGTGTGCATGTGTGAGTGAGTGGATGTGTGCATGCATGTGTGAGTGCACGTGTGTGTGCACGTGTGAGTGCATGGATGTGTGCATGTGTGAGTGCATGGATGTGTGCGTGCATGTGTGAGTGCATGTGTGAGTGCATGTGTGTGTGTGTGCGTGTGTGAGTGCATGTGTGTGTGTGAGTGCATGTGCGTGTGTGAGTGCATGTGTGAGTGCATGTGTGTGTGTGCGCGTGTGTGTACATGGGGCCACTTTCATAAAAACAACAGCTAATATGATTTGTACCCTCTAATAGTCTAAATTGATTTTAAATTCAATAATCTTTGAATTAAACAAACTACACTTTGACAACAAACACGAACACACACACACAGTAACACACACACACACACTGTACCTCTGGCCTTGTCTCTCTTGTTGCGGTCGAACAGTTTGATGCTGACGGGGGAGGAGAAGGGATGCTGGTTTGAATCCCTGGAGGTCGACCTAAAGATCCCACTGAAACTAAGCCTGACACACACACACACACACACACACACACACACACACACACACACACAGTTATGAACTTCTTCCACTGATTCTGCTGCAGTCTCCAGGTGTGTAAGGTGTGTGTACCTGCGTGGAGACTTGGGGATTGAGTCCTGCTGGGGAGGTCCAGTCCGGGTGGTTTTGGGGGAGCTGGGGCTCATCTTGAAGCTGGAGGTTCTGGCCCGAGTGCAGCGGGGGCTGGAAGGTCGGCTGAACGGAGCCCTATGGAAGAAGCTTCTGGTGGGGCTGGAAGAGCGATTCAGAGCCGCCCTCTAGAGGACAGGAGGACACATTACAATGTGATAGCTGTGTGACCAGCAACGTGGAGACGGGGATGAAACCCCAACTCAGGTACCTGTGTGTCTGTGTGTGTCTGTGTCTGTGTGTGTGTGTGTGTGTGTGTGTGTGTGTGTGTGTGTGTGTGTGTGTGTGTGTGTGTGTGTGTGTGTGTGTGTGTGTGTGTGTGTGTGTGTGTTCTTCGTCAGTGGTTGAACACAGAACATGTGAGGATAACTCTACAGGAAAAAAAGTGTAGAATGAATGCTTTGGTTTTACCTTCCTGCTGCTTTCTCCAGCATCTCCCTCCATGATGGACATCACTAACACACTCCTAAAGAGACATAGACGGCTTTATTTAATATTAATAAACATATTCTGCATCTCATGCTGCTTCTTCTCTCATTTAAATGCAAATGAAGCTGTAACTTTATAAATGAATATCATGTACTTAAGATAATGAGATCATTATTAAACATTAGTCAGAAAAAGGAAATTAGAAAATGAAAAGGTTACATTTAATTTATCCACTTTTTTAACTTCACCTAATGCAGGGATCTCGAACATATGGCCGAGGGAATGATCTCAAACATCTGGACTGATCTACAACTGGACTGATCTCAAACAACTGGGCTGATCTCAAACATCTGGAATAATCTCAAACAACTGGGCTGATCTCAAACATCTGGAATGATATTGAACATCTGGAATGTTCTCAAACATCTGGGCTGATCTCAAACATCTGGAATCATCTCAAACATCTGGACTGATCTCAAACATCTGGAATGATATTGAACATCTGGGCTGATCTCAAACATCTGGAATCATCTCAAACATCTGGGCTGACCTCAAACAACTAGAATCATCTCAAACATGTATGTGTGTGTGTGTTAAATAAAAAATGCGGGACATGAACACATTCTGTTCATCTGACAGTGATCATAAAATATTATTATTAGTTATAACTAAACAAAGAACTCCTCCTATTTAACGTTACAGCTCTCATTCGTCTCTCCTCCTCCTAAGAGACGAGGCAAGGAGACAAGGAATCGAGGAGGCGAGGATTCGCGAGGAGCCACAAAATGGGGAAATTAAAAAAGAGCCTGAATCTGTCACACAAAGGCAGTTGAACCTTTCAGCTGCTTCTCGAGGATTTTCTCTTTTCATCTCATTCATTCAGTTCAGTGCTTCCTGCTTTTATTTTTAAGTTTAACTATCCTCTCTTAACTTCCTGCTTTGTTTTGATTGTCAGAAGACCTTCTGCTCACTGAGCCCACAGAGCCCACAGACCTCACTGAGCTCACACAGCCCACTGAGCCCACAGAGCTCACTGAGCACAGAGCTCACTGAGGCCTTCTCCTCAATCTGGAACTCCCTCCCCCAGCACCTCCCTCCCCCAGCACCTCACACATTCTCCGTCACTCGCCACATTCAAAACTGCACTTAAATCTCATCTATTTGAATCTGCTGTTAACCTGTAAAGTCAGTTATGTATGTTTTCTTTTTTTTTTCATGTTGTTCCTATCTATTTTGTTCTTATAATAAATGCTTTTATTGTTTCTGTTTTCACCATGTAAAGTGTATTTGAGAGCCTTTTAAAGCGCTATATAAATAAAATGGATTATTATTATTATTATTATTGAGCAGTTCATTGAGCCTAGTTCCTCGGCTGGTTTGTCCCCCTGTCCCAGTGTGTCCTGAGTCCTCGCTGCTGTCCAACATAGACTCAGAGTAAAGCATGAAAACATATTAAAACGTACGTCCAACTCTCGGTTGAACCGTTTGACTCTTTGACCTGTCGGAGTCCAAGCTGCAGACTCAGTGGAAAGGTTCCTCTCCTGTTGCATCATGGGAGAGTGTTGGGGGTAAACACAGAGGCAGATAAACATCTGCTTAGAGAACATGAATGAAGTCACTGAATATTGTCTTTGGTTACATCTCGATGGTCTGGACCGTTTAATAAAAAGAGATACACAACAACACGTCTACATACGTATATAGGAATTGAAAATATATGTATATATATATATATATATATATATATATACATACATACAGGTATATAGGTAAAAGTACTGCAGTCAAAATCATCTGCAGTAAAACTACACAAGTATTAGCAGCTAAATGTACTTTAAGTAAAATAAAGTAACTAAAACGGTCAGAAGGTTATAGTTTAATAAAATGTACACTTTTCTCTATGAGATGTAGAGGTAGCATGGACTAAAAGTACTCAACTAAAGTACAAATACGTCTAAATTGTCAATCGACTGGATCAATCAACATGATCAGAGACTCTACAGTACCACAGTGACATTGCTTTCAACAAAAGAGTTAGTAACATTGGGTTCCACACAAAGATTGAGAACTTTGAAGTAACATAAGACATAAAGAAGTAAAAACATTTATAGAAATAAATGAACAAACAAATGACATAAAATCAGGATAACCTCTCAGATAAATTCATGTTTTAATAAGATATTTAAATCATAAATCTAACATTTAAGAATCAACTTGAGATCCTTCATCTAAATGTTAGAGAAACCTTTTTAATGTAAAACGTCTGAGAGTCAAACTGAACCAGTTTCTCTGACTTTACCTTTTGTTTGATCTTCAGCTTCACAAATCAATAATCCAATAAATGTCTTACTGCTCGATCCTCTCTCTCTCTCTCTCTCTCTCTCTGACACTCTCTGACTCTCTCTCTCAAACTTTCATTCTCTCTCTCTCTCTCTCGAACTTTCTCTCTCTCTCACTCTCTCTTTCCGGTGAGTGTGAGTGTGAGTGTGGAGGCGAGACGGTGGAAGAGCGAGTGGCGCTAGATTTGAATGGTTTCTGATCTTCGGATCTTTAACTGGTTTTCTTCCTCTGTTGAGGTGGAGGATCCGGTGAGTCTCTTGAACGTTTTACTGCTTGGTGTGTTGAGTGATCTGGTTTTGTCGAGGTGCGTTCGGGAGGAATGGCGTCCTCCGAGACGCCACCTCCGTCTCTCCGGCAGGGAGTGAGGATCGTCCCCCCGGATAACAGCGTGCCGGTGGAGGAGGTGCTACTGGCTGTCTTTGAGCAGGTGGACACGGTGACCTCAGCTTAGCCTCCAGAATGAACAGAGCAGTGAAGCAGGAGCCTCTCGTCCACCAGCTGACCGAGAGCGGAGTGTTCATCAGAGGCGTGTTCGTGCAGGTCTCCCCGCTGTCAGCTCGCTCCACGCGGATCACCGTGTCCGGTGTTCCGCCGTTTACCAGAACGAACTGTTGGAGAAAGAGCTCCGGAAGTTCGGGAAATTTGCTAGCGGACTAAAAACAGTGAGTCTGGGACGTAAAGACCCTAAACTGAGGCACGTTCAGTCTCTGAGGCGGCAGCTGTTCATGTTTCTGGAGTCACCGACTCAAACCCTGGAGGTGTCCTTCAGAGTGAAGCACGGAGACGGTTCCTAGTGTACGCCAGCTCCGGACAGCTCAAGTGTTTCCAGTGTGGAGGAGTGGGACCCATGCGGGCTAACTGTCCTCACAGAAAGCAGGCCAGCTCTGCCAGTGCGGGGTCGAGGTGGGTGAACACTTCCTGCCCACGTATCCTCTCAGCTCACCGGCAGTAAAAGTCACCGTGTCTAACGTTCCTCCGTTCATCACTAATGAGGCAATAGTAAGAGAGCTGTCCAAACATGGGAAGGTGGTGTCTCTGGTTAGGAGAATGTCTCCTGGTTTTAAGTATCCACTGTTAAAGCACGTGGTGTCTCACAGGAGACATGTCCTCATGATCCCCAACAACAGGAGCAGAGAGGTCAACCTCAGCTTCAAGATCACTGTGGACGACTTTGACTACGTCATCTTTGCAAAGACAGATGATTTTAAATGTTACAGCTGTGGGAGAGAAGGACATCTGAGCAGAGCTTGTCCTGGCTAACACGGCTCAAACAAAGACCAGAACCAGAGAGGTACTGAGGAGACAGAGGGCACAAGCAGGACGGACAAGAGGGAACAAGTGGAGCACAGGAGGCGAGGGTGGAGGAGACGGGTGTGGCCCAGGAAGTGAGGGAGGAGGGGACAAGTGGATTACAGGTGGTAAGGGAAGAGGAGACAAGTGATGTCCAGAAGGTGAGGGAGAGAACTGGAGGACAGGTGGAGTCAGGTAGTGAGGTAGACATGGAGGAAGACGAGGAGCAGCCCAAAGCCCCTCAGCTGAAGAGGAAACAGAGAGGAAATAGGGAAAATTCACAGGTCAACGACAGGAAGTATAGATAGATAGATAGATGTAAACTTTATTTAATGATAGGAGCAGCTGAGTGTGAGTCCGGTCTGGAGGAAGACGCTGCTGATGAAAGTGAGCCCTCTGAACACGAGGCTGGCAGCTGTAAGAACTCTGAGGGCTACAGCGTGGAGGAGATACAGAAGTATCTGCAGAGAAGCAAGAACGTAAAAGGAGCCAAAGTGGAGGACTACCTCTCTGACAAGGAGAAGCTCTCCAGCTCGGCCAGATCACACATGAGAAGCAAGGACAGAGGAGGTCTCACGACGCAGGAAGGCTTCAGACTGAAGAAGATAGTTCAGACAATAAGGAAAGAGATGAACAATGATGGAGCCAAGTAAAGAGACCGGAGCCCACGTGCTCACTACACTGGTGAACGCTGGTGAACGGAGCCAGGATGGACATCCAGGACGGCACGACTCAGGTCTCAGCAGCATGCTGTGCCCCTCTGAGGACTCCAGGTCTCAGCAGCATGCTGTGCCCCTCTGAGGACTCCAGGTCTCAGCAGCATGCTGTGATCCTCTGAGGACTCCAGGTCTCAGCAGCATGCTGTGCTCCTCTGAGGACTTCAACTGGTGGAGCAGGAGGATCCTGAACTCCTGACTCTACAGATCATTTTCCAGATCTAGGATTAATTCCAGAGCTGAATGAACTCAACGCTCCTTGAAAGTATCATGAAAATAAACTATTTTGATTGTTTTTTGTTTTGTTTTGGAGAGTTGCTTCTAATCCATTGCCACGGCAACGATGTTTTGTTTGTTCATATCGTTTCAAGTAAAATAAAGTTTTTCTAAAAATCAAAAAAAATCTCTCTCTCTCTAACTTTCTCTCTCCTATCTCTCTTTCTCTCAACAGTGCATGCTAGGAGTGAGCGTGTGGTTTTTCGATCTTTACTTTGAGGTGGATTGTTGGTTGTGTTTCACTTTAGGTTAAGTTTAATCGATTTTTGGGGAGTTTGGGTTTGGTGTTTTTCTTTTCTCCTGCCGGTGTCTTTAGACGCCATGGTAAATTGTCCCACCTCACGCAAAAGCATGGCATTAAAATCAGCGCCGGCTTCCCGTGCAGCGTGGAGGACATTGGGCAGCGTGGAGGACATTGGGCTGGCTGTGGTGGAGATGGTCGGACACAGCAGCGTAAAGTCGGCCGCTCGGATGAACAGCGCCGTGGTCATCTTCCTGGACCAGGTGGAGAAGGTGAACCGAGTCATCGAGACAGATCTCACCGTATGTACGTCCAGGTGTTGCCGCTGACGCAACCGGCCACGAAAGTGGTATTATCAAATGTCCCTCCTTTCATCACTGACGAGTTTCTCAGCAGAGAACTCTCCAGACACGAGAAGGTGGTGTCACGATCAAAAATATCTTGTCTGGGTGTAAATCTCAGTTGCTGAAGCACGTGGTGTCTCACCGCAGACACCTATATGATACTTAACAACCGGAACGAGGAGCTCAACCTCCGCTTCCACGTTAAGATAGATGATTATGATTACGTGATTTCGTCGTAACATCGTCGGCGATGAAATGTTTCGGTTGCGGTGAGGAGGGGCATACCGTGAGGGCCTGTCCGAGACGAGGGGCCCGGCGAGGGACCCGGGTGTGGCGCTCAGTGTTGTGGCGGGGCCGTCAGCCGGTCGCAAGGGAGCAGCGGAGACACGTCCTGCTGCGAGCCCATTGTGGTACCGCGGACCGCGCCGTGCTGCTGCTGTGCCTGACCTACATGGGATGAGTGCGAGTGATGTGCACGGTGTGAGTGATTGTGTCCAGGACAGTGAGGGAGAGGCTTTGGGTAAGGTGGGAGATGGTGAAGATGGAGGAAAAGGAAAGGAAACGGGTGAAAACAGATGTAGTGAGAAACCTATTGACCTAACAGAGCAGGTTAGTGGAATAGCAGTCAGGTGAGATAGAAGAAGTACAGGCGGGTGGAGAACTGAATACGTGGGAGGATCAGGTGGAAGAGACTGAGATGGTGGAGGAGGAATCGGGGGAGCCAAATTCTACAGGGTCTGTTCTTTCCTGGTTTTAGTAAGAACAAGGTTTTATCAGCCTATGCAGACGACATTGTTGTTTTTATACCAGAGGGATGTAGACCTTTTAACCAATATTGTGGAAGATTTTAGTACAGCGTCGGCAGCGAGGGGGAACTGAAAGAAAAGTGAACCTCTTGCTGTCGGTGAATAGCGCGACGGTGTCCCAGTTCTTCCCCAGACCAGGCTCTGGGGAAGAAACGGCTTCAAGTACCTGGGAATCTATCTCGGACAAGAGAACATAGTCCAGAAGAACTGGGAGGGCGTCACAGAGAAGATCGAAGGAAAACTTTCCAAATGGAAGTGCAGGCTGCTCCCTCAGATGTCTTTAGAGTATTGGTTTTAAACAATCTTATAGCATCCCAACTGTGGCACCGTCTAACCTGCCTAGACCCTCCCTCAGGCTTTCTAGCCCACATACAGAGAATGGTCGATTTGGTTGGGAGGGTCTACACTGGGTGCCACAAGGGGTGCGGTTTTTAGCCAGAGAGGAGGGGGGACAGGACCTCGTCCACCTGGCCAGCCGGACGGCCACTTTTAGAATTCAGTTTGTGCAAAAATATCTCACAGGTCCAGATGGTTTAGTGTGGAGAGATGTGGCCAGCTGCATTCTCAGACGTGCAGATAACCTGGGGCTGGATACTGCTCTGTTTCTAATTGATTCTAGTGTTTTAAAGTTAAGTGGGCTGCCTCCGTTTTATCAGGGTGTTTTTAAGTCTTGGGCCCTTTTTACTCGTAAAATGTGCCCAAAGTCTAACTCTCTGTACTGATTGTTGAGAGAACCATTGATATACAGGGCCAAGCATCAGCAGCAGTGTCACCCCTGGCCTGATGGGGGCGCTGCGCAAATCCAGAACCCTGTGCCTGCATCAGCTGGTGGACGCATTGGGGCCGACACTGAGCGGCGCCCCGGCCCTGGGCTCTCTGCTGGGTCTGCATTCTGTCCGGGTGGCGAGGAGGCTCCTGGAGCTGTGGAGCCAGAGGCTGACTGGGAAAGAGAGGAGCCTCCTCATGGACTACAGCCAAGGAAAAGTCGAGCCGGACCCTGCAGACCCTTTCCCTGAGATCTCCCTGAGCCCGGGGCTCGGGGAACTCACCGGCCCCCTGCTTGCTACATGTCCAGAAAAACTGACAATATACAAGGCGGACAAGAAGACCTTGTATTTTAACTGTGTGAAGGGCACAAACAGGAGAGGACTGTGCAACAGCCTCCCCACTGTGTGGTCAGACAGACTGGGACAGAACGGACCTGGTCCACAGTGGAGGATCTTATATAAACCTCCCCTCAGAAAACGGACTGCCGACCTCCAGTGGAGGATTTCACATGGTGCTTTCACATTGAATGCTTTATCTCGGTTCTTAATCCCTCTGTTCTTAGCCAGTGCCCGTTCTGTGCCTTAGAGAGACTGTTCACCATGTTTTTACTGAGTGTAAGAGACTTGCAGAGTTCTTCTCTCTTTTAACTTTGGTTTTTAGTCTTTCTCATGTGTTTTACTGAAAGGGTTTTTATCATGGGAGCTGCCTACAAGAAAACAGGAAAAGAAAAGTGGCAGCTCCTAAACTATCTTTCAGGGGAAGCTAAGATGGCAATTTATCTGAGCAGAAAGAACCGAGTGGAGAGAGTCAGGAGAGTCAGGAGGCCAGGTCAGTGAGGCTGTAACATCAGGGCCAGACTCTGGATCGAGTTCAGCTTCTACCAACACGATGGAGACCTGCAGGCTGTTAAACAGCGCTGGTGCTTTAATGACATTGCTTGTTTGGTGGTCAATGATGAGTTGATGTTTGCACAAGTTTTTATCAGATAAACTATTATACTATATATATATATATATTAAACTATTCTAATTAAAATCATTAAAATCACAGGTTTTGATAGATGATGATTTTAATGCATTAGCACTTTATTGTATTGTTGAAATTGTACAAATTATAAATATGTAAATAAAGTGTTTTTGAAAAATCCAAAGAAATCTCTCTCTCTCCTGTCAGTCTCTCTCTGTCTCTCTACACTGTATTCTGTATTAATATTGCATTCATCCTTCAGGACTCTGACTATTTGTTGGATGATTCAAACTGATTCCAGTAGATTTAATCATCGTCAGGTTGATGTAATCCTCGTGTGATTCCACGTGTGAGGCTGTTCTCAGGTCAGATTGAGGGCTGATAGCAGCTGTTTATGGTGGAGGTGAATCATTAGTCAGCAGCTCAGGTGTCTGATGTGATATATATAATATAAACCCTTGTGTGATTGTTTTTATTAATGTGACAGATGACATCAGTGAGGAACCTGAGACTGAGGTTCACTGTCTGCACAGAAACATGAAATACAGACTCATGATATCTTTAAACAGATGACTCAGCATGTTGAACAACTGGCAGCAATCATACCTGTCATCAATGTGGGGATGTTACACGCTGCTGCAGGTTCCTGCTCTACAGCATCAGGAGGATTCACTTCCTCACTGATGAGACGGTGCAGGTGCTCATCCAGGCTCTGGTCATCTCCCGCCTGGACTACTGCAACTCTCTACTTGCCGGAGCTCCGGCGTCGGCCATCAGACCTCTGGAGCTTGTGGACGATCGACCCGATCGCGTCTGTTTCCTGTCCTGACCCCTCAGTGGTGGAATGAACTCCCCACTGACCTCAGGACAGCAGAGTCCCTGCCCATCTTTCATCAGGCTGAAGACTAACCTCTTCAAGAAGTTCTGTCTGACTGTCTGTGGCAGTGGGTGGATAAACAATGCTTCATTTACTTGCATAGTGAGTTTGATATTTTCACTTCAAATTTTATCTTAATTCATGGAATAATTATTTTTCCTGAACTAAAAATAAAAATAATTAGCTGAAGATCCAGCAGCATGGAGCCATTTTGCATGAATTGTGTTTAATTTAGTGCACGTGTGTGTGCGTTGTGACCTCATCATATAGGCTTGTCCTTAAACTAGGCTGAGGCTCCTCGTGTTAGCTGTGTGGTGAGCTTGGGGGTGTTCATGTTTACCCGTCGTTCTTTGAGCTCTTTGAAGGTTCGGGGTGTCTGTCTGAAAGGTGCTTTGTCGTGTTAGACGTGTTGGTCACTTGGTCTGAAGCACGTTTCGCAGACGGGTCTCTGGAGGTCAGTTTCCTTCACTGTCTGCAATATAGCCAAAGCACTTCAGACGATACTTCTGCCATCTTGTTTTCCAAGAAGCCGAGGACGGTCAGTAAAAGCTCGTGCATGTCTGCCCTGTGATCACTCACTGTGAGTGCGTGCGCTGCCTGTTGCTGTGTGAGCGCCGGGCAGCCCCGCCCCCTTGTAGCCCCGCCCCCTTGCAGTCAATGCCTGCAGGCAGCATGACAGGGAGCAGAGCAGCGAGTGCGCTCTGATCGCGCTATTTTGATAAAGTATCGATCCTAAAAATATGCAAAATCGTATCGTTTTTAATGTACAGGTACTCTGGACCTTCCTTTCCTAGCTCCTTTAGTGTAGGAAACTCTGGACCTTCCTTTCCTAGCTCCTTTAGTGTAGTCTTATTTTTCTGAGACGAGACCTTTTCAAACTCATGCAGCACTGATAGGCTATCAGTTTTCATTCCATTTCCATTTATTTTAAGTCTGGAAGCTTTCACTCCCTTTCCTCCTTTCACTTCCTGGATTACCTCATCTATGGACACTGGCACATCCTGTATAACGCCTCTCAGCTTTGAAGCCTCCCTGGAACATGACCTCTGATCTGTAGCAAAGATCAAAAGTCGCCTGTTTAAAAACTTGGCAAACTTAATCTTTCCCATTTCCTTCTCTATTGCCTTGTCAGTTTTAATGGGTGATAATGGGCCCCTTCATTCTTAAAAGCAACTACAACTTTCCATTAATTTGGTTCATCCTCCTTCCTCACACTTGATCTAGTAACCTCCACTGTTTCTCCTCTTTCTGGTAGCTTCTTGCCATATTATCCCTCTCGCCATCTCAACTATCACCCATGATATCTGCATTCACGGTACAGTTGTTGCTCAACCGCTAAATTTCTGCTCTCTTCTCGTAATCAACCATTTTCCAACAGACTTTTCTTCTTCCGCACTCCGATCTCCTACAGTCCTTGTCCGCAGTAAATATTTCCTTCAGCTGCCGCACATGGCTGCTGCTGCTGCTGCTTCTTCTTCTTTTGCTTTTGATGGCTGTTTGATGCATTACCGTCACCCACTGATCTGGAGTGTGGACGATGGATAATACCAAAACAAACAAACCTTTTAAGACTTACTTAACTACCTTTTTTAAAGACTTTTTACGGCATGCTATACTATTACTTTATCAATGACTTATTATATGTCGTAAAAGTAATTAAAAAAGTTATATTATAGTATGTCGGAAATTGTTATACCCGCTAAACCGTGAGTCTTTTAAAGGTGCTGAAACAAAGAATACTATGAAACAGAACTTGTCTTTGTGGATTTTATTCTCTTCACAGAGAAGGTTCAATTAGCGTAAAGATTATCTGCATGAGAAAGAAGTCATTACAAGATGAGTTGAATATTGAAGCACACAGTGGGGCTGAGGGAACATCGAGGTTACACAGTTAAACATTGGTTAGACAGGCCAGGGGAGGTCAGGAGGGGCTAATCGTACACTTTCTTTGCAAAACAGGAAGGTGCTTCAAATAGAGAAGTATATTGCGTGGACAAAGGTCACCACACGCTCAGCTTCTTGGAAACTTAGCGTAGGCGATGAAAGGGTTTGAACACCAAAACTGTCGAGCAGTATCACAAAACTATAAAACCTGATTATGAACATTTAATAAGTATGAACATTTAATTAGCTCACAACTCTCTTATTGTGGGTTTTAAACCAGTAATTACATGTTTATATACTGATTACACAATAAACTTTTTTCTCCATTAGTCCGAAGGGAGGCGACCAAGTTTCTTATTAGATAAAGAATAAAATGATGTTCCTCCCAAATGATATCTTATATATACACACGTTTATCTGTATATAAAGATGGGCGACATATCTCTCTGTCCTTCCCTTTTAATTTGAAGAAATATTAATCCCACCCCCCTCTGCTCTGAAATCAAACGCATCCCTGCAGTGACTCCACCCGCCCTGAGGGGCGCTTCATTTCCTCAGCTGCTGATCACTGCCACTTCATTAAGCGCAAACGTCAAGCAAACGTCAAACATCAAGGGGGGAGGAGAGAAGGACAGAAGGAAGGAAGAGAGGGCAGTAAAGTACACTTATCTACATGAAAATACATGAGTAATGTGCAGTAATGTGTTTATTCTGCAGTACAGTAAACGAGTATAAACAC
>CM051704.1:22920244-22970244 GCA_028022725.1 Lycodopsis pacificus | reverse complement strand
ACACACATATATATACACATTTAAGAAGACATGACCCTATAAGGACTTTCCTGCTCACCTGTGCTCCGCCCTGCAGGTGTGGCACCTTTTTCCTTCACAAGATGAGTCTCTGAAAGAACAAAATAAAGGCAAGGCAAGTTTATTTGTATAGCACATTTCAACAACAAGGTAATTCAAAGTGCTTCACATAAAAGCATCAAAACATGAGGCAAAAGAAAAGCAGATTTAAAAACAATTAAGAACATTCATTACATTAAAACATTTTCAAAAAAACAGTGTAAGAAATAAAATACAGTAGTAAAAGGCAGAAAGAATGACTGAACAAACAAAATGAATTCAGTGGAAAAATATATAATTAGCTCAAACAAAAGAAGTGAACAAGTGAGTGAAATAATGACAGAAATTAAGAACAAATTAAAAAAATAAAAACAAGAGAAATTCTGAGAGAAATAATCTGCAAACAAAAAGATTGAAAGGCTTTCTCAATATGGCTAAAGATAATGAATATATTTATAAAATCACTGCTTCATATAGAGATATATGGTCATATGAAACAGTGATTTTATAAATATATTAATTTAATATAATAAACACATGTAATTATATTCTGATTGTCTGATGGTACCTGCTTGGTATTTGCATATGAAGTTGTGTTTCATGTTGCAGCGGTCGTCGTTCCATTGGTAGAGATAAGCGCCGCCCAGACCAGGTAGAGCAGTTGGTTGATGGTACATCACGACGCAGGCCTCTCCTCCACAGGACGGCTCGTCAAAATACCAGTTCCTACATCATCATCATCACTAGTAAATTGGCGGTTTGCTAAACCCCACCCCCTTCTTTGTACTTGATTCCTAACTTGGAGGCTTCAACATCAGCATGACCTTCACTCACCTGAAGGAGGCCAGACTCCCATCGGTCCAGTGGTAGAGCTGTGGACAGGAAGTGAAGGTGTTGCTGAGTTCAGGATGAGTCTGGTCGACTCCATCCACCCGAGTCAGACCGATCCAGAAGTCCCCGTCCGCTATACCTCCTCCTCCTGCACCTCCTCCTGCACCGCCCACTGCTCCTGAACGAAGCTCCTGGAGACGAGAAAGAGAAAGATGAGAGGAGGAGGAGATGAAGAGGACCAGTTGTGGGTCTCACCTGCAGCAGGTTTTCGATGTGGTTCTGTTCCACCGGGCTCTCGATGCTGAGCAGAGAGCCTCCGTCCATCTCACAGGCCTGACGAGCTTCTCTGAACGCAACGCGGCTCGACATGTCGTGGAAGTAAGCAATCTTATAACAAGGATGCTTTGGACCTCCGAGACACACCGTCTGACCTGAGGGGGAAGGACAGAGTCATAGTCCCTCCTACTGTGTCATCTCCTTGAACCTCAACTAGGAAGCATCTTCTTGATCCATCCCAACTACTGTTGAAGAAAAGCCTCATATAACTCATTACATTAAACACTGCACATTCCCTAGAAGTGTGAAGTCAACAGCTCCTAGAAAGGGATAAAGGCATGCCAGGAAAATTGGGCTGATGTACGAAACCCTAACCCTGCCAAAATCTTATGTTGACCCAGACGAGGACAAGAGAGCAAGACATAATGTAAAAGTATGACGTAAGAACTATCACATCGGATTTGTTATGAATTGCCATTGAGTGCAATAAAGACATTTTCCCGCTGGTTTGCAACTCCACCAACCGCATCTCTTCTCTTCATTTCTATCACTACATGATGGTGGTGTTTGTGTTTCTACCACTACATGATGGTGGTGTTTGTGTTTCTATCACTACATGATGGTGGTGTTTGTGTTTCTATCACTACACGATGGCGGTGTTTGTGTTTCTATCACTACACGATGGCGGTGTTTGTGTTTCTATCACTACACGATGGCGGTGTTTGTGTTTCTACTACTACATGATGGTGGTGTTTGTGTTTCTACCACTACATGATGGTGGTGTTTGTGTTTCTACCACTACATGATGGTGGTGTTTGTGTTTCTATCACTACATGATGGTGGTGTTTGTGTTTCTATCACTACATGATGGTGGTGTTTGTGTTTCTACTACTACATGATGGTGGTGTTTGTGTTTCTATCACTACATGATGGTGGTGTTTGTGTTTCTATCACTACACGATGGTGGTGTTTGTGTTTCTATCACTACACGATGGTGGTGTTTGTGTTTCTATCACTACATGATGGTGGTGTTTGTGTTTCTATCACTACATGATGGTGGTGTTTGTTTCTGCCACAACATAATTGGTGCCAAACGTGTGTTTGAGTCGAGGCTCGGGACATCTTCCACTTCTTCAGCCAACCGACAATCACGCTAGAGGCCCCACATCAGGTAGGAGATTTCATATTTCAGTCTTTAATTCTGTATTGCGTGATTCTCGCTTGTGTGATAGAGTTTGAATGTCTGGGGTCCCCTCAACAGAATCCATGCTTGTGGCGGAGGAGAGAGGGCGATTGACGTTAGCTGATAAAAAACTAAAAGTTGTAATGGGGTAATGATTCAAATTGACAAAGAAGAACCAACTGTAAAAGAGAGCTCTCTGTGTGTTGGCTGTATGCATAGACCAGGGGTCACTAATAGGCGGGCCGCGGTCCGGATCCGGACCCAGACGCTGTTCTATCCGGACCTGGATGTATAACTGATGGATAATTGAGAATTTGGCAAATTTACGAGCAGGCTTGTTTGTGCTTGATCCCTAACTAGTAGGCTTGTTTGTGCTTGATCCCTTACTAGGAGGCTTGTTTGTGCTTGATCCCTTACTAGGAGGCTTGTTTGTGCTTGATCCCTAACTAGTAGCATTGTTTGTGCTTGATCCCTTACTAGTAGCCTTGTTTGTGCTTGGTCCCTTACTAGGAGGCTTCTTTGTACTTGATCCCTTACAAGGAGGCTTCTTTGTGCTTGATCCCTTACTAGGAGGCTTGTTTGTGCTTGATCCCTTACTAGTAGGCTTGTTTGTACTTGATCCCTTGCTGGGAGGCTTCTTTGTACTTGATCCCTTACTAGGAGGCTTGTTTGTACTTGATCCCTTACTAGGAGGCTTGTTTGTACTTGATCCCTTGCTAGGAGGCTTATTTGTGCTTGATCCCTTCCTAGGAGGCCCATTTCTTCCTTGATCAGAATCAGCTTTATTGGCCATGTGTGCTTACGCCTACATGGAATTTGTCTCCGGTTTCCACTCCGCTCTCAATGTACAAACACAAATTTACAATAAACAAGAAAATATATGTATAAAGAATTAAAAAAGGGCAGCAAAAAAAAAAAGAAAAGTAGAACAGATGTAGGTATAAACATTTAGCTATAATATAAGTATAAATATATATCCAAGAGAAAAAGTGTATATATATGCATGTGAACATCAACCTATATACAATGGCATGAGTTGTAAGTGGTGGCAATAGTGTAGTATAACCTATTTATTGTTCATGAGAGTGACGGCTAGTGGAAAGAAGCTGTTCCTGTGTCTGGTGGTCTTGGCGTACAGAGCCCTGTAGCGCCTACCAGAGGGGAGGAGTTGGAACAGCTTGTGTCCAGGGTGTGAAGGGTCTGCAGTGATCTTTCCAGCACGTTTCCTGACTCTGGATGTGAACAAGTCCAGGATGGAGGGCAGGCTGGAACCAATGATCCTCTCCGCAGACCTAACAATCCGTTGCAGTCTGTTCCTGTCCTGTTTGGTGGCCGATCCAAACCACACAGTGATGGAGGAGCAGAGAACAGACTGGATGATGGCTGAGTAGAAAATAATCAGCAGCTCCTGAGGCAGGTTGAACTTCCTGAGCTGGTGCAGAAAGTACAACCTCTGCTGGGCCTTTTTCCTGATGGTGTTGATGTTGGGAGCCCACTTCAGGTCCTGGGAGATTGTGGATCCCAGAAACTTGAAGGTCTCCACAGCAGACACAGTGTTGTTGAGTATGGTGAGGGGGGGCAGTGTTGGGGGCTCCTCCTGAAGTCCACTTTCATCTCCACAGTCTTGAGCTTGTTCAGCTCCAGGTTGTTCTGATCACACCAGAGGACCAGCTGTTCAGCCTCCCTCCTGTATGCAGACTCATCACCGTCCCTGATGAGGCCGATGACCGTTGTGTCGTCTGCGAACTTCAGGAGTTTGACAGACAGGTCCTCTGAGGTGCAGTCGTTGGTGTAGAGGGAGAAGAGCAGTGGGGAGAGCACACATCCCTGGGGGGTCCAGTGCTGATGGTCCGGGTGCTGGATGTGATTTTTCCCAGCCTCACCTGCTGCGTCCTGTCAGTCAGGAAGTTTGTGATCCACTGACAGGTGGAGGCTGCACAGTGAGCTGGAGAGTTTGGGTGGAGTATCTCTGGGATGATGGTGTTGAACGCTGAGCTGAAGTCCACAAACAGAACCCTTCATATGACCCTGGGGAGTCGAGGTGTTGCAGCATGTAATGCAGACCCATGTTGACTGCATCATCCACCGACCTGTTTGCACGGTAGGCAAACTGCAGGGGGTCCAGCAGGGGTCCAGCAGGGGTCCTGTGATGTCCTTCAGGTGGGTCAACACCAGTCTCTCAAAGGACTTCATGACCACAGACGTCAGGGCGACGGGCCTGTAGTCATTAATCCTGTGATGGAGGGTTTCTTGGGGACCGGGATGATGGTGGAGTGTTTGAAGCAGGAGGGGACTTCACACAGCTCCAGTGATCGGTTGAAGGTCTTTGTGAAGATGGGTCAGCTGGTCAGCACAGACTTTCAGGCAGGAGGGAGACACACCATCTTATCAAACCTGCAGGAGAAGGCATTCAGGTCGTCAGCCAGTTGGTGATTGGCCTCAGTAGGGGGGGGGGGGGGGGGGATGGTCTCCTGTAGTTGGTGAGGACTTCCAGGCCGCTCCAAACTGACGAGGGGTCGTTTGCTGAAAACTTGTTCTTCAGCTTTTCAGTGTAGCTCCTCTTAGCTGCCCTGATCTCCCTCGTCAATGTGTTTCTGGCCTGGTTGTACAGGATCCTGCCCCCACTTCTGTAGGCCTCCTCCTTGGCCCGACGAAGCTGCCTGAGATGCGGATGTAAACACCGACCAGGATGAATGAGGAAAACTCCCGCGGTGAATAAAAAGGTTTGCAGTCTATGAAAAGTGTTTCCAAGTGAGGGCTGCATGATTCCTTCAACACTGTGACATCTGAACACCAACCTTCGTTAATATAGAAGCAGATTCTGCCTCCCCTCGTTTTCCCTGACAGCGCCGTTACGCGGTCCGCTCGGAGGAGTTGGAAGCCCGGCAGATGTAGTGCGCTGTCCGGGATGTGCTCACCGAGCCGGCTTTCAGTGAAGCACAGGGCGGCGGATCTGCTAAAGTCCCTTTTTGCTTTGTTGAGGCAAAGCAAATGACTATCATATTAGTGACAATCACTTTGCATTGCAACACTGATATCAGTACAGCAGAGTCACTGAGAGAAAAGCTGTGTGTGTGTCTGTGTGTGTGTGTTTGCGTGAGTGTGTGTGTCTCTCGTGATTAATACACAGTCTGGTTAAAACAGCCTCACACACTCTACTTTAAGTGATTAGCTGGATTCTCTTCTGCAGCATCATCATTTTACTGTTAAAGCCACTAAAGAGCTCCATATATATCAGTCTACTATAAGCCTGTCTCTCTCTCTCTCCCGCCCTCTCTTTTTTAGCATTAAAACAATTTCAATATAAACATCATATATATATATATATATATATATATATATATATATATATTGATCATTGAAGGAACTGACGCATCATCATCAGTGCCTCTAATTCAGTGCTGGTACTTCAGCTTCAACCACCACCTCACCTGAAGTGGTGGTTGAAGCTGAAACCCTGTTTTATGGGTTCACCCAGATTTGGGTTCAATAAAATGTATTTATTTTGATCGGGATGTTAATGGGTTTTTATGAATGGAATAAAATGTATTTAATGGTTGAAATCTTCTTAAAATTTGCAAAATAACGTGACTGAAAACGACCTTCATTTTGTCTCTCATAATTATTTTTGGGGTAAAAAGTCCTTAACATTTACTAAATTGCATAAACACATCCTGACTTTTCACGTTTAAGGAGTTAATTAAATGATGTTTAATGTTATTTGAATACATTTTCAATAAAAATCAATGAATTATTTATAATCAACCAAATGTTTGGAACGTCTTTCATGCTGTTCGATCAGTTTATTCACTGATCCGAAGTCATAAGTACACTCTCAGTATCAATGACATCTTATTTATTTAAACTTTATTTTCGTAACTCACCGCTCACCACCCGTGCTCCGCTGCACCAGGTTACCATCATCGCCATGACGCCCCCGAGGATCAACAGCAAAATTCTCATCTTGTTTTAAAAAAAGTAACGTAAAGAAAAACAATCGATGTAAAGATTTATAAAAGAAAAACTTCAAAATAAAAGCTCAAGTTTATCTGTTTACTTCCATTTTCCCTTCACTTCCTTTCTTGTTTCTCTTCTTCTGTGGTGTGAAGCATGAGGAGGAGAGACTGTCTGCTGCTCCTCTCTCTCTGTTTCCCTTCTCTCTCTCCTCCCTGTCTCCTTCCTCTTCCTCCCCCCCGATCGATCCTGCCTACAGAGCCCCAGATGTTACCTCCTATATCATTAAGCCCTGGGGGGCCACATACACTTCAGTTTAATTCACTTACACAGAGAGGAAGCCGATTGGTTTCCAGCTGATCAATAAAAGAAACACTCACTGGTTCCTCTGATATCAGTTATGACAAAACTCAAATCTCTTCTGTCATCGATCCATCTGAAGGTGTGAGCAGCATCTTCTCATGTTCATCCTCATCTGATGCAGTCTTTGTGCTAAGCTATGCTAACAGTTTCCCTCTGCTTCCAGTCTTTGTGCTAAGCTATGCTAACAGTCTCCCTCGGCTTCCAGTCTTTGTGCTAAGCTATGCTAACTGTCTGTGCTAAGCTAGTAGCACTATAACTTAATCAATGGTAGTAATACCTGTAGTACTATAACTAAATCAATGGTAGTGATACCTGTAGTCAATGGTAGTAATACTAGTAGTACTAGAACTAAATCAATGGTAGTAATACTAGTAGTACTAGAACTAAATCAATGGTAGTAATACGAGTGTAGCACTATAACTAAATCAATGGTAGTAATACCAGTAGTCAATGGTAGTAATACTAGTAGTACTAGAACTAAATCAATGGTAGTGATACTGGAACTGAATGCATTAAATAAACCCAATAATAATAAATTAATTAATAAATGTATTTTGTTATTGTGTCACTTTGTATCCTTGTGATTATGAGATACAGAACTCATCACTAAAGGTAATAATTAATAATCATGGTATTTATTTGAATACAGAGTCTAAAAGGGTCATGAGGTATTTCAGAAGCTCGCTCATTAATCTTTGTGTGACGGATGTTGGAAATCGTTTGTGTCCGGGAGCAAAACGTGTGCAGCGATGTGACAAAAGCACTTTATTATTCATCTGATGAGAATGGAAATCAATGAAAGCCTGAGCTGCTTTCAATGGCGCTCACTAGTCTTGATTGACCGGTTTTGGTTCCTGAACGCAGCACGGAAACATTAAACTCACTGCCTGTCAGAGCTCTGCTGCTCTCAGCAACATAACTTCATTCATCCGTACAACAAACATATATACTCACATATATTACGTAATCTTTTAGGATGCATCATTTACTTGTAGTGTTTTGTGACTGACGAGAAAGTGTGTTGTCAGATCATTTTACAGGAACTCAACCTGTGTGTGTGTGTGTGTCTGTTGACCACATCTTGAACTCAAAATTTTGAGTCTTTTTTAAAACGTCTGAGAGGAAGTTGAGAGTTCACCTGACAGCCACAACTGCTGTTAGAGGCAGGGCCATCACAACACACACACCACTGTTTTACATAGTGACGTTGTTGAGGAGGGCGCGCGCGCACACACACACACACACACACACACACACACACACACACACACACACACACACACACACACACACACACACACACACACACACACACACACACACACACACACACACACACACACACACACACACAATTGATCGTCTGCAGGCAACTGATCGTGTCTGTCCAGAAACACTCCACTTACTGCTGATTACCACACAAACTGTTCCTGCACTGAGGTTAACCTCGATGTTATTAATCCTGTTGATCATTGTTGAACAGGACTGTATGAATAAAGTTATGTTGTATTATTGTTGTTGAACAGGACTGTATGAATAAAGTTATGTTGTATTATTGTTGTTGTTGTTTTACAGTCAGCGAACTCATCACTAGATGCCACTAAATCCTAAAATGGTCCCTTAAAAAAAAAAAAAGGAATACACAAACAGAGAAATTAAACGAAATGTAAAAGAACAGCATTAAAAACATTTTTAAAAAGACATTATGCAAACGCTAGTCTGGTTTTTACAGCTTTTAATCTCAGATTTAGCTGATCTGACATTCAGGTGATCGGAGGTCTCTGAGCAGAATAAAGGGAGAGTTCTGAAAGGTAAAGCAGAGCCAGAGCATTCAGGGATTTAAAACTAATCAATAGTGTAATTCAGCCAGAAGTCTGGATGTGTTTCCTGCTGCTGCATCATTTAGTAAATAATTAATTACTGTTGTCTGGGCGAGAGGACAGGAGGCTGTGGAGGAGTTGGTCATCAACCGTTGAAAATAACTCCCAAGTTTGTCGCTGAGTGTTTGTTGTTGGTGGTCCGAGGTGAAGGAGGGGAGGGGAGGGGGGGGGGGGGGGCAACCACATGACCGTAAGTCCCCTCCACCACGACCGCAGTGTTAAAATAATGATGACTTAGTGGGTTTAAGATTTATTGATGAAATGACACGAAGACTAACTTTAAAAACATCTGTAATACTGTCATTGTAACGAGCAGCTGACGTCACATGTCAACAGGTGAGTTCGGGATCCTTCAACATGTCTTCACTCACTTTATTCACTCATAAATCCAGAAACATGTTCAGCTTTTAAGAATCTGTTTGAGTTTCATTGTCTTTGTGTCCACCCTCTCCCACAGGGATCCTCATCAGTCCAGATGTTCATATCACCACAGATAAAAAAACTCCTCCTGTAGGGTCCTGGAATCTAAAATAAAAAATATTCCGGATATTCCAGAATATCCAGGATATTCCAGGACTGGTTGTTTTTCAAGTCTTATCTGAAACTGAAACTGCTCCGTTTAAAAAGAGAGAAACATGAAAACTAAATAAAATCTGATGGTTCATAAAAGTCGTCCTGAGAAAAACACAATCGATCGAAAGAGTGAAGCGGAACATTTAAATCTCACAGAGTCCATAAAACCTGATGCCTTTGAACACATCTCAGCCCTCCAGCTGCCACTGCTGAGCCTGAGACGAGTCACATATCGCCATGGAGACGTAACCCTTGGGCCCGATTGGCTGAGCAACGGAGAGACACTGACCAACCGAGACCTGGTACAGACGGTTGGACTTCTGCAGGAGAGACCGACAGGAAGAGAGAGAGAGAGAGAACGAGAGAGCCAGGAAGAGAGAGACACAGACAGACAGGAAGAGAAAGAGACAGACAGACAGGAAGAGAGAGAGAGAGAGAGAGAGAGAGAGACACACAGACAGGAAGAGAGAGAGAGACACACAGACAGACAGGAAGAGAGAGAGACAGACAGACAGGAAGAGAGAGAGACAGACAGACAGGAAGAGCGAGAGAGAGAGACAGACAGACAGGAAGAGCGAGAGAGAGAGACAGACAGACAGGAAGAGCGAGAGAGAGAGCGAGAGCGAGAGAGAGAGACGGGCAGACGGTCATCATCTCTAAACTCATCTCTCTAAATCTAATCCGACAGCTGACAGCCAATCAGAGAGCAGGATATATTGTGACAGCATCGTGTGTGTGTGTGTGTGTGCATCTCTCACCCCCTGGCTCCACTGCTGCGACCCCCCTGAGCCGTGACACTTCATCAGTCTGGGGGAGTCAAAGGTCCTGACCTCTGAAACATCGAGACACAGAAGACCAGAAAGAACCAGCTGAGAGTCTTCATCATAGGACCAGTCCTACACACACACACACACAGAGAGAGAGAGAGAGAGAGAGAGTCTTCATCATAGGACCAGTCCCACACACACACACACACACACACACAGAGAGTCTTCATCATAGGACCAGTCCCACACACACACACACACACACACACACACACACACACAGAGAGTCTTCATCATAGGACCAGTCCTACACACACACCAGTATTAACAGTGTCTCCCTCACCTGGATCCTTCATTAAATGGTTGGTCATGTGCTCACCTGTTCAGGGTCTCGGGGGTCACATGGTCTCAAGACAACGACGCCCCCCTTCTGACTGACTCGGCCCTGGGCCACCAGACAACGCCCGGTTGCTAGGTTACGGAGCTGAAAGATACAAACACAGGTTAAAGCAGGCGAAGCATAAAAATTCTAAATGAACCATGAAAGCTGAAATAATATGAAGCGCTGCAGCAACATAAATTAAATCAACGACAGATATTGTCAGAACATTTTCACCGATAATGTAACACCTTTTGTTCAAACTGATGTCATGTCAGGCTACATCCACACTACGGAGTTCTCATTTTAAAACGGCGTTTCAGCATCTTTTTCGAAATGATCTCCGTCCAGACTAACATGTGAATATCACGTGGCTCTTCACGTACACTGCGCATGCGAGTGGATGCCGATGTAAACAGGAAGTAGATTGGTTGCTTAGTTAAAATAATACGACTGTTTTGTGTCCGTCCTCCTCAAAGCCGCCAACCGTGACTTCAGACGTCTCCGTAGGTCTGATAACGCTGCTGGTCACGCCGCTCACTAATCGCTCCAATAGCAGCTGCTTCCTCCGTAACAACGCAGACTTTAACTGGACAACAGCTGCTAGTAAAGACAACAAGGTCAGCAACGCCTGTAATCAGTTGTCCATGTTGAATTAACCTGGTAGTCGATCGGTAATCAAGGCTGTTGATGTTTGTGAACTTCCGGAAAAGGGTCACGTGATAGGGGTGTGACGAATCAGGGAAGGACACGCCGTGACTGCTAAGAACCAATCAAGTAGCGAACATGGGTGTCTACGTCATCGTTGCCAGACTTATGCGTTTCCGACAATCTATACTAGTCGGTAACCCCAGAGTTTTCAAATGTATCCGTCCTCGGGAGCGTTTTCGGTGCTCTCACACTCCGGCGTAGCGCGGACGGAGTAGCGCGGACGCAGTAGTGCGGACGGAGTAGCGTGGACAGAGTAGCGTGGACGGAGTAGTGCGGATGCTCGGTGTAAACGGAGTAGTGTGGACGTGGCCTCTGTGTTTAACATGTTAGAACTGAAAACAGTGACTTCGTGAGAGGAAATGTTCTACTGGTAACAAACCAGTGGTAACTGGCGATGAACTGGTGCTGATTGGTCTGTTAGACCAGAGTGGATCTGAGATCAGACTCCACCAGGAGAACAATATAACAAGGTATTACATCATCAGTCACAGAGGTATACAAGTGAACATGAGCGACAGGTACCCGTCCTCTCTGAAGGACTTTGGGGCGTCTCAGGCCTTTGTTGACGAACAGCGGCTGCTGCTTGTTGCCGTTGGCGGCGGTCTGCATCTCTGGGTAGATGGTGTCGAGGTACCAGCGAAACGTGTGACACTGAAGCCGCTTCCTCAGCGCCACGCGATCACCGATGTCACCGTAGCTGCGGTCGTGGAGCTCCGGACGCAGGGACAGATACTGCTCCTGATTGGTCCACAGGGACACAGGAAGTGAGGTCAGAGAACAGGATCACGGCTCTGTGTACGTGTGTGTGCGTGTGTGTACCTTATACTCGTCCATCCAGACGTGCGCTAGCCGCAGTGAATTGTGGGCCATGGTGTCCTGACCCCCCGGCGAGCCGTAGGGTCGCCTCTTCCTGAAGATGTGACCGACTCTGGAGCAGGGGATGATGAGCAGCTGACCTCCACACATCCAGATCTGAGAGACACAGAGCCTTTATGCTAAGCTAGGCTAACCACGTCCTGTCTCCTGCTCCATCTGAACATCTCAGACTCAATGACACCTTCATTGACGATCACTAAAACAGCTTCCTCACCCTGAAGGAGATCTCCAGGTTTTCCCCGCCCCAGATGTCCATGCCGGCGTCGTATTGGCCGAGCTCGTTAAAATACTTCCTGTTCATAGCGAATAGACCGCCGGCCATGGTGGGAGACCTGAGGGGGGGGGAGAGGAGGGACACAGGTGAGAAAATCTGAAAGATGTTTAAATATTAATCATCAGCCCGATTGGTCAGATAGTTACCTGATTGGTCCAGTGGCTCCCTCTGGCCCATTGAGCTCAGTGGGGGGGACGGGGTCCCACTTGAAATGAAGGCCCCAGTTGAAGCCTCCCCTGACGATGGGGGAGGGAGAGTAAGACAGCGTGTCGGCTGAGATGATGTCGATGACGGGGCAGACGACGGTGCGGCGGTCCTTCTGGACGGGAGCCAGCAGAGGCTGAAGCCAAGCATGGTTCACCTCGCAGTGACTGTCCAGGAAGACCAGCACCTCACCTGGACAAACACAGACAGGTGAGTCCAGGTAGGGAGCAGGAAACTAAAGGTAATGTGTAGGCAGTAGGGAGGTAGGATTTAGGGATAAAAGGTAAAATGTTCTGTTATGGAATAAAGATGTATGGGGATAGGATATGCAAGAATTAAGGAAGTAGCAACAAGGATGTAAGGAACAAGGATTTGGGATTATTTGATGTAGGAAATAAGGATGTATGGTTAAGGATGTAAGGCGGAAGTATGCCAAAAGCAAGGATGTAAGGACTGAACGGATTAAGGATGTAGAGAACAAGATTACATGGTTTAAAGGGGTAGTAAGTAAGGATGTAGTACATACCAGTAGCATGTGAGGCTCCTATCATGCGTCCTCGAATGAGTCCTTCTCTTTTCTGGTTCCTCACCAGTTTGACTTTGCCCTTCAGCTCCTCCTTGATGTACCGATCCAAGTTGTCCTTCAGCTCCTCTGAATCAACTCAAACATGTTAGAAACATATAACATATCTCATATATAGTTTAACTAGAGAGATTAAATAATGGTACGGATCCACAGGCGCCATTTCAGGAGGCAATGGCGGCATCGTGGAGTTACAGAACGGCAGGTCCTGCGACTCCGCGTGTCCTGTTGCATCAAGGAGGCCGTTTATCGTATCATAGGCCATGTTTTTCAAAGACTGTCAAGTGCAAAGCAGTTCCTCAACAGCAACAACATCATGGTTGTGTTTCATGGTGTGCTTTTTGGACTACTACTGGCGGCTGCTGGCTCAGGGCCAGTTGACGCTCTTACAGTGAGTTTATACCAAAACTCACTGCGCGATTTTTCAATATATTCGTCTGTCCTGCGGCACGGACGTGCCCAGGTACAGGTGCGAACCACCGGTACAGCGGACCGGACATCGGCCACCCCGTCCCGGAGGATAACACGTCTCCTATCCATGCTGCTCCTGCTCTCCGGTGATGTACAGCTAAATCCTGGACCAGTGACTCCAGGAACGCCGCAGAACTTCGGTGCTGATCTATGCCCGAGTGTGGCCGGGACTACCCCGATGTCGGTAAGTGCGCCTGGTCTTTCGGAGTCAGGCTTCTCCCTCAACAGACTGAACTTTCTTAACACCGGGCATGATGTCGTAACAGATAACTTTTCGCTGCTGGACTGTGGAGACCTAGATATGTCCTTGGGATCTCTCACAAACTCGGCAAGAGACACCGCTGCGTGTGGAAACCCTGCAGTAAGGAGGCAGAGGTTGTTCAAAACCTTTCAAACTGTCAATCATGCGAAAGTCTTATGGGATACGAAGCTGAAACCTCGGGGGCTATTTGGTGGCCACTTCAACATCAGAAGTATTGCAGCATAGAGCAGTCAGCTAATTCATCTCATGTCTGATTCAAATTGAGACTTTCTGTCTAACTGAAACGTGGTTGAAACCGTCGACTCCCGCCAGTGTTTTCACGGTGCCGGCTATCAATGCCTGAGACGGGATAGAACGGCTGGAGGAGGAGTGCTTTATGTGAAAGACCACAGACAATGTGAGCGTGTGGTTTTCAAAGCGGACAACAGGTTAGAATATGTCGGGTTCAAAATAATCTTGTCCCAGAAAATGTCTTTTAACATTTTAGGTATCTATAGGCCCCCCTCTGCAGATGACACCTTCTATGATCAATGACAGAAGTCTTAAAAGAGTCCAATCAACGGAGAATTCATTCTCATGGGCGACTTTAATGTGAACTGGGGGGATAAATCAAAGAGGAAGAAACTGAAATTGATCACTGAGAAATTTCATCTCGAACAATTAGTAAAAGGCCCAACAGGGATTGCCAAATGTTCCAGTACTCAAATTGACCTGATATTTACTGATAAACCAGAAAGAACAACCAAGTTATAATTTAATCACTGGCTTATCAGATCATAACCTGACCTTATTCACGAGAAAACTGACAAAAAATAGATTTAGAAACGTGGCGACTAAGTCAAAGATCCTACAGTGCTACTACCTAAAGCTGAGCAAGAAGAATTCGCCAGTGAAATGAACAGCTTGACCTGTGACGATGTGTCATCACCTTTACTCATAGAATCAACTCTGTGAGGGAAAGATTCAATGTGGGGGTCCTGATCAAATCTAAAGTTAAAATCATTGACCCTGGTTCAATGCAAATCTGTGGAAGCTGATGAAGACTAGAGATGCTGCACTAAGAAGGGCTGACGTGCTGATCTATAAAGGTCTGAGGAACAAAGTCACCCAGGAGCTGAGATTGGCTAAATCTCGCTTTTATCTCAATATTTTGAATGCGGCAAAAGGCATCTGGAAAAATATCGATGATCTCACAAAGAGGGACCCAAAATTTTTAGGACATTTTAAACTCAAAGTACAAGGTGAACTAATTGATGATCATCTTGCAGTTGCTTCTGTTTTTAATAATTTTTTTCTTGAATCTGTATACGAGCTGGGAAAAAAGTTTACAAAAAGGAAATTGGACATCGTTCCTACGGATGCTACAGAGCTTTAGAGTTGTTACAGACTAACGAGTTACAAGTGAACAAAATCATCAGTTCCTTAAAAAACTCCAAATGCAGAGATGCTTTTCAATTTGATAGCATGTTCGTGAAAGCCCATAGTGATATTTTAACTCCCCCTATTGCTCATTTAATTAACTTGCCTTTTAAACACAGCTCTTTCCCTGATGACTGGAAATGTGCCATTGTCACACCTATCTTTAAATCTGGAGACCGCCTTGACGCCAGTAACTATAGACCGATAAGTATACTGCCAGTACTGTCAAAGAGTGCAGAGGAAGTTGTCATTGAACAACTCACAACTTTTCTTAGTGCAAGCACCTGTGGTCTACATCGTATGCAGTTTGGCTTTAGAACAAATCATTCCACCGAAACTGCTACCTTGCACTTCATAGAGCGAATCAAATCAATGCTCGATAAAGGAGGAGTAGTTGGTGCTGTATTTTTAGATCTACGCAAAGCTTTTGATACAATCACGATGTGTTAATATCTAAACTTTCTGCGTTCAACTTTTCACCTAGAGCACTGGCTTGGATGTCTTCTTATTTATCAAATAGGAAGCAATGTGTTAAAATTTGTGACTCACTGTCAATCAACCTGAAGTGCACAATGGGTGTTCCACAAGGGTCAGTGTTAGCTCCCTTATTATTCAGTCTATATATTAATGATCTCCCTCAACAGTGTCATGATGTAGAACTGCAAATGTATGCAGATGACACTGTTGTATATACACACATGCAAAAACAGCTGAGTTAGCAGCTGCCAAGCCAACAATTGTGCTGGAAAGGATCACACACCAGCTCCATCAATCATGTCTGACTCTAAACGCAAACAAGACAAAAGGGATGTTTTTTTCCAAAACCATCAGACAACCTCCTGATTCTCATGACATTCTCATCAACGGAGAAAGGCGAGAAATAGTCACTGATTTTAAGTATCTTGGTGTGATAGATCAAAATTTAAGAAACATGTAAAAAAAATGGTTAAACCGTAAAATACAACCTAGCAAATTCTAGACACATCAGAAACTGTCTCTCTCCAAATGCAGCAAAGATATTTATGCATGCCATGGTCCTCTCACATGTCCGACTGCATTGCATGCTGGGGCAGGCTGGTGAAACAGCCATAAGACCTCTCCAGTCTCTATATAAGCAAACAATAAAAGTTCTGGACAAAAAGGCCGCTGCACTGTCACCATTGTCGGGTATTGGAGAAGCACAATCTACTGAGCTTCAACCATTTCAGATTGTTCTCAAATGTGTGCCTGGTCTATAGACTTTAAATGGTTTGGCCCCTCCTCCACTCCGTGACTGTGTATACACTCGCTCAGCAACTTCTATTAGATCAGCGAGAATATCCTCTACACGAGACTGTACGATACCATCTCACCGCTCTACTTTAGGTCAATCAGCCTTCTCTGTAACAGCAGCACAGCAGTGGAACAGTCTGAAGCTGTGAGGAGCTGCAGTGGAACAGTCTGAAGCTGTGAGGAGCTGCAGTGGAACAGTCTGAAGCTGTGAGGAGCTGCAGTGGAACAGTCTGAAGCTGTGAGGAGCTGCAGTGGAACAGTCTGAAGCTGTGAGGAGCTGCAGTGGAACAGTCTGAAGCTGTGAGGAGCTGCAGTGGAACAGTCTGAAGCTGTGAGGAGCTGCAGTGGAACAGTCTGAAGCTGTGAGGAGCTGCAGTGGAACAGCCTGAAGCTGTGAGGAGCTGCAGTGGAACAGCCTGAAGCTGTGAGGAGCTGCAGTGGAACAGTCTGAAGCTGTGAGGAGCTGCAGCACTATCAGCACTTTTAAAGCCAAGTTGAAAAGTCTTTTAAAAACTGCACAACACTGCACACACTGACCTCAATTCTTGTGGTCTTTTATGACTTGATTTTATTGACACACATTTATTTTTGATGTGCTATTTGTGTGTTGTATTGGGTGTCCTGTATGTTTTTTGTGGTATATCTCTGTATCATGTCTTTTCCTTTTACTGTCTTGTTGTTCTGTCCTTGTTTGACCTGCCAAGGGACTGCAGATGCAAATTAGAAAATGCATTTCCTGCTGAAAATGCGTTGGAATGCTGAAAGCTGAAATTAATTGTGAAAAAATTGCTGAAAATTAAGAAATGGGAGACTGTCTGAAAAATGTTGAAGCCCGAAAGCATTTAAACTGCACTGCTGAAAAACCTTCTCGTTGAAATGTCTAACTACGGTGTCTGTAGCTGAAAGTATGAGGAAGAAGAAGGCTTTGAAAGTTGAAGTATAACAGGATTTGAAGATTTTCTCCATAGAGATCCCATTCAAAAGAAAATTGCAAAAAGCTTCATTCAAAAAGTTTAAAGATTACAAAAATGAAAAGTCAAAGCAGCCCTCTCCTGAAAGAGCTGAACACTTTGATATTTGAACAATTTCTGTAGCTTAAACACATTTCAGAAGTAGTGATATTTGTAGTAATAGTAGTAGAAGTTGTAGTTGAAGTAGAAGTATTATTAGTAGTAGAAGTATTAGTAGCATTAGAATAAGTAGTAGTAGCAGTAGTGATATTTGTAATAGCAGTAGTATAAGTCGTAGTTGTAGTGGAAGTATCATTAGTAGTAGAAGTATGAGTATTTAGAAGAAGTATTAGTATTCAGAAGAAGTAGTAGCCTAGTATCAGTAGAAGTAGTAATAGCTGTAGTAGTGGTCGTAGTATTTAATATAACAGTAGTAGTAGTAGTAGTAAAAGTAATGGCAGTATTTGAAGTAGTAGTAGTAGTACTAGTAGCAGTCGTACTAATAGCTGTAGTAGTATTAGTACTGGTAGTAGCATGAATAGCAGTAGTAGCAGTTGTAGTATAAGTAATAGTAGTAGTGGTAGTAATAGCAGTAGTGTTAGTAATAATATTGATGGTAGCAGTAATAGCACTAGCAATAGTAGCAACAGCAAAAGTTGTAGTAGAAGTAGTAGCAGCAGTAGTAGTAGTAATACTAGAAATATTAGCAGCAGTAGTAGTTGTCGCAGTATTCGTAAGAGCATTCATTTTTTCAACAAAAAAGCCTAATTTTGAGTTTAATGTTTAAATACAGTTAATCCATGAGGCTTTTATTTTGAAAGGGTGGGGCTGGGTGGGGGAGGGAGGGGGAGAGGAGACAATCATAATGTTTGACACACAAATAGAGGTTATTAAATGACAGGCTTCATCACAAGCACTTCAGTTAGAATTCACTCTCTGGGGCTTTTATTTTGAAATGGGGTGTGGGGGAGAAGGGGAGAGGAGACAGAATCATAATGCTAGATAAACACAAACCGGTTATTAAATGACAGGCTCATCACAAGAATTTCAGTTAGAATTCACTCTCTGGGGCTTTTATTTAAAATGGCGTGTGTGTGGGGGGGGGGGTGGAGGAGGGTGGAAAGACCTCTAAAGAGTCCTAAGACCTGAATGACTGTATGACTGACACACACACACACACACACACACACACACACACACACACACACACACACACACACACACACACACACACACACACACACACACACACACGGAGAGAGAGACACACAGAGAGAGAGAGGAGTGTATGTGCGCGTGTGTCTGTGAGTCTGTGTTTACCAACATCACTAATTGGCTCAATCGTGAACACCTGTGTGCCTGAAGCCATTTCATGGAGATAAAACAGGGAAACACCTCTCAAACAAATCATCAAAACTCCCATAACCGTAGCTCCTATTGCTCCGATATTAATAATTGAGAGGAAGGCTGAGTTGAAGAACAGATCCTGTAAAAATTGTGTCTGTAGTTTAAAAAATGTGGCTTAACTGGCGATCTAGAAATGGGGTACCGTGTTCTGTGGAAGATGTTTTTGAAGCAAAATTTAACATTGGTCTCTGTGGAGCAGAAAGTTGGTTTTCCTCTCAATTAACGGCTTCGGTGTCAAATGTGGAAATCTGTGGGATTCTACAGTACTTTTTCTACGACAAGGACAAGATTAGCTACTTCTACATCCAGAAATTATGCATGAAGAGTGAAGATTGTGGACACAGTGGCAAAACACAAATGTTTTTTTCACAAGAATCTCAAGCTGCTCTTCACTCTAGCGGTGACATCACGCACTCTAAGCTGCGCAATACACACCCATTATAAAGTCAGAAAAGGGCTGAAAAATCATAAAAGTTAAATTGCTGCAGTTCAAAAAATATCAGAAAGCTGAATTATGCGGCAATAGCTCAGGGTTTTCTCAACATTTGAAAGTTGAAATGGTGTCTTTAGCTGAAAGTATGAGGAAGTTGAAGGATTTGAAAGTTGAAGAAGTTTAAGAGGATTTGAAAATCTTCTCCATAGAAACCCATTCAAAAAAAAGTTGCTAAAAGCTTAATAATTCAAATAGTTTAAAGGTTAGAAATAGAAAAAGTCATAGCAGAGATGAGCTGACGGAGCTGAACATTTTGATAGTTCATTGTTGGAATGCTTAACAGCATTCCAACAATGATGTTGGTGTATTGTAATACAGTGTGTCTTTGTGGCATTTCTATTCCTTCGTGCTCTTGTGCATGAACATACTGTCTGGACACCTGTGCTCCTCCATGTGCTGTGTGTGTGGGATGTCTTGTACAAACTACTTTTTTAGTTACTTTGTAAAAAAAGTAATTTTTTCCAGTGTAACAAAAAAAGTAACTTTTTCCCCAAAGTAACTAAAAAAGTAACTTTTTCCCCAAAGTAACTAAAAAAGTAACTTTTCCCCAAAGTAACTAAAAAAGTAACTTTTTCCCAAAGTAACTAAAAAAGTAACTTTTTTCCCAAAGTAACTAAAAAAGTAACTTTTAAAAAAATATATATATTTCTGTCCTAGATCAGAAGAAGGGACTGCTTCTTGGTTCTCAATCCACACCAGACGAGGGGGTGATTCAGACTTTTGATTCTAAGAAGAATGAAGATGTCAAAAGTGAAACGGATCTTGAAGGTAAACATGGAAAGATTTAACACTTATTTTTATAAATGGCACTGTGGTATGGCAATTAAAACTCACTCTAATTACAGATGAAAATGCTGTAGAAGACTCTGCTCTTCTAGAGAAGACATCTCCTGACGCCAGCTTGAAATCGGAGGGAGCAGCGCTGGACAGAAACTTCACAGCCGACCTCGGCGATGTCAGCCCAACTGCTCAGTTTACTGTGGATGTGACCAAAATGTCAAATGCAACTGCAACAGGAAATGCCCTTTCAGATGCAAATGACCCCGAAATATAATTTAATCGAGCTATATTTTTAAATTGCATACTTTTTAAAATTGTATATGTAATGTTGTAAAAAATAAACATTGTTGAAAGGACCAGTGTGTCAGCTTTAGTGGCATCAAGCGAGAGGTTCCAGACTTGCAACCAGCTGAATACACCTGCTTTCTGAGTGTTTAAATATGTGGTTTTGCCACCTCAATGTTGTAATTTCTTCCTGGTACAAAAATGTGAGTGTTGTATACTAAAACAATATACATGTATGCATTTGGAACAAAGCAGTTCAACAAACCTCAACCTTAATACTACTGTCTAAACTTAAAAAGAATGTGAGCCTAAAAACGGGTTTCTGTGCTCTCTGGTGTCTCACCAACTTTCTGTAGTTTCGACATCAAAAAGACCGTATTTAGTTTGCAAATCACCCCGTGTGAGATGATACAACAGCCATGATGATGCACCAGTGCATAAAAAAGGCATGTATATCATTTGCATCATGTGCTTAATCAACTGAACAATTTAGTTCCCTTTCGCCTTCCATCCCACACACACACTGAAGAGTTTGGGCACATCTCAAAGGACAGCTTCTGCATGAGTTGGTTATTGGTGGAGAGGAGGCGGCCTTACAGCTGTTTGGAGCAGAATATGCCAGTCACTGACGGGCTGCCAAACAGGCCATGGACCACGTGTGCGCATGCGCATGCGCACGCACACGCACACACACACACACAGCCGTAAAACCATCCTCTAGAATTGCCTGCAGACATGGCTGATTATTATTTGCTTCTCCTTGTGCAGACCCAGTACTGACTGAGAATGTAGGGAACCTACTAAACTGCTGCAACTGTCTTGACTGAAGTTAACGTAACCTTAAACAAGCTTCTGTTTGTCCACATGTCCAGTCAGCCATACAGTCGAGGGTTCATTATCATTAGCAAGGTAAATGTCATGAGGGCATGTCACCAAAACAAACTGAAAGATGTGTGTTTCTACTGGTGTCATATGTGGGAAGACATTTGCTGCAAGCCTTTTGAAAATGAAGCGCGAGTGTCATAAACACAGAAAATAAAGTGGCTGACAATGTTTTTCACAAGTTGTGATGTTTTATTTTTTTGATTTATTGTTGGTCATCGTGCTAATCATGACATGTCCACACAAATGTCTAATAAGATAAAATGAAGTGGTGATATTTTGGACAAGACATGGATGTGAACTGCAACATGACTGATTGACGGAGGCATACAACCGCTGTTTTCTCTTTTTCTGTGTCAGTAAATCAAGAGGGAGGCAACAAACAATAGTCAAATTCCATGTACGTGCACACGTGCTTGGCAAATAAAGATGATTGTGATGTGGGATTCACCTCAGCTAAATGTATTTTAAGGTTGAAAGGGAGTCGCTGTTTCAACGGCGCTCTCAAAAGCCTGGTCCAGTATCCCTAGAGATCACATCTGTGTTGGATGATTCTGCATCTCACAATTTATGTGCAAATCCAACATCCAGTGGTAAAGCAGGAAGTGATGTGGCCTTTATGTAACAAGGTGTAACATTTCATGTGGGAGACCAGAGTTTGCATCCTGTGACAGACCTGCAATTAAAACTTTCTATTTTATTAATCTCGACCACCATCTTTCCTGAACTGTAACCAAGTTTTGTTTAGTTGCCTAACAGTAACCATAACCATAGTTCAGCTGCCACACAGTCTTCCCCTGTCCACAGCCGTAGTTGTCATGAGTCAGAGCGTCATCACGGGCCAAATGAGGGAAAGTAGCCCAGCTACATCACTTACACTACAGATGGACGCTGGAAAAGAGAGATCATTGTAAGACCAGCAGAGGCTTCCTGGAGATCCCTTTCCTGTCTGGTTCTAGAAGAACCGTCGAACAACATGCCAGTTTCTGTAGCTTAAACAAGTTTCAGAAGTAGTGATATTTGTAGTAATAGTAGTAGAAGTTGTAGTTGAAGTAGAAGTATTATTAGTAGTCGAAGTATTAGTAGCATTAGAATAAGTAGTAGTAGTAGCAGTAGTGATATTTGTAATAGTAGGAGTAGAAGTCGTAGTTGTAGTAGAAGTATCATTAGTAGTAGAAGTATGAGTATTTAGAAGAAGTATTAGTATTCAGAAGTAGTAGCCTAGTATCAGTAGTAGTAGTAATAGCTGTAGTATTGGTCGTAGTATTTAATATAACAGTAGTAGTAGTAGTAGTAGTAAAAGTAATGGCAGTATTTGAAGTAGCAGTAGTAGTACTAGTAGCAGTCGTACTAATAGCTGTAGTAGTATTAGTACTGGTAGTAGCATGAATAGCAGTAGTAGCAGTTGTAGTATAAGTAATAGTAGTAGTAATAGTAGTAGTGGTAGTAATAATATTGATGGTAGCAGTAACAGCACTAGTAATAGTAGCAACAGCAAAAGTTGTAGTAGAAGTAGTAGCAGCAGTAGTAGTTGTCGCAGTATTAGTAAGAGCATTCATTTTTTCAACAAAAAAGCCTAATTTTGAGTTTAATGTTTAAATACAGTTAATCCATGAGGCTTTTATTTTGAAAGGGTGGGGCTGGGTGGGGGAGGGAGGGGGAGAGGAGACATAATCATCATGTTTGACACACATAAACAGAGGTTATTAAATGACAGGCTTCATCACAAGCTGTTCAGTTAGAATTCACTCTCTGGGGCTTTTATTTTGAAATGGGGTGTGGGGTGTGGGGGAGAAGGGGAGAGGAGACAGAATCATAATGCTAGATAAACACAAACCGGTTATTAAATGACAGGCTCATCACAAGAATTTCAGTTAGAATTCACTCTCTGGGGCTTTTATTTTAAAATGGCGTGTGTGGGGGGGGGGGGGGGGGGGGGGGGGGGGGTGGAAAGACCTCTAAAGATCCCCAAGACCTGAATGACTGTATGAGAGACACACACACACAGGGGGGGAGAGAGAGAGAGAGAGAGAGAGAGAGAGAGAGAGAGAGAGAGAGAGAGAGAGAGAGAGAGAGAGAGAGAGAGAGAGAGAGAGAGAGAGAGAGAGAGAGAGAGAGAGAGAGAGAGAGAGAGAGAGAGAGAGAGAGAGAGAGAGAGAGAGAGAGAGAGAGAGAGAGAGAGAGAGAGAGAGAGAGAGAGAGAGAGAGAGAGAGAGAGAGAGAGAGAGAGGTGTATGTGCGCGTGTGTCTGTGAGTCTGTGTGTTTGTCAACATCACTAATTGGCTCAATCGCGAACACCTGTGTGCCTGAAGCCATTTGAAAATATTCTCCATAGAGATCCCATTGAAAATAAAAAGCTTAATAATTCAAAAAGTTTAAAGGTTAGAAATATGAAAAGTCATAGCAGACCTCTGGTGAAAGAGCTGAACATTTTAATAGTTGAACGGTTTCTGTAGCTTAAAAAATGGAGAAGAAGAGGTGCGACGGAAGAAATAGAAGTTGAATAAAGATTTGAAGAACAATAACAATATCCTCCTGTTTCTTTATTGTTGGAATGCTTAACAGCATTCCAACAATAAAGAAACAGGAGGATAACAATAGTTGCTGTTAAGCATTCCAACAATTAGCTTAAGCTATAATCTGGTACAGTGCATCGAATGGAGACATTTATGTTTAAACTGTACATGGTCCCTTTAAATAAATTAAATTAAAAATAATATGTTAACTACAGTGGACCACAAGGACGTTCTGTTGCTGCTACAACAGGAAGATATGAAAGAAAATAGTTATAATTATTTAGACAAAGAAAATAATAAGTGATTATTGAAACTTACCGAGCTCACTGTGGTCATCCACCAGGATGATCTCGTGCAGCAGGTAGTCCGGCGTACGGTCGAGCACACTGTGGACGGTCCTCAGCAGGGCAGAAAACGCCTCGTTGAAGAAACAGATCACTACGCTGGCAGAAGGTAGAGCCAGAGAGTAACCTTATCCCGACAGCTGTAGGGAAATATGAACCAGTTATCAATAAGCAGTGGTTAATCACCAGTAACCAGCAGTTGATCACCAGTAACCAGCGGTTGATCACCAGTAACCAGCGGTTGATCACCAGTAACCAGCGGTTGATCACCAGTAACCAGCGGTTGATCACCAGTAACCAGCGGCTGATCACCAGTAACCAGCGGCTAATCACCAGTAACCAGCGGCTAATCACCAGTAACCAGCGGCTAATCACCAGTAACCAGCGGTTCGATGTCATACATAATGAACCCATGTCTCTCTCCTCTGGTGTGCTTCTTACTGGGAGTCTCTGGTGTCGGGCAGCTCTCGGTGGTTTCCCAGTCTGGTGGAGATGAGGACGTTGAAGGCGTGTCGGTGGTAACCGTTGTCCCTCAGCTCCTGGTCCGCTTCGTTAAAGATCATCCCTGAGGACAAGTGACGTGTCATCATGAGGAGGGG
Organism: Lycodopsis pacificus; assembly: GCA_028022725.1. Lineage (NCBI taxonomy): Eukaryota > Metazoa > Chordata > Actinopteri > Perciformes > Zoarcidae > Lycodopsis > Lycodopsis pacificus. The sequence continues at coordinate 22,945,652 of CM051704.1, read as the reverse complement.
GGTATCCAATATTTCCCAGCGGCCCTGAACACACCACACTCACCCATCTCTGGCGACAGCTCTGCCCCCTCGTTGGCCAGCAGAGGCCGAAGCCCCGCCCTTCGATCGGCCAGGGCCCTTGGTGATTGGCTGGACGCGGTGACGCAGGGGGGTCCTGCCACGGCCTGGCTCCACCCCCAAAGAGAAGTACAGGAAGACGAGGATGGACCACGTCGCCGAGGTGACGAGGCAGCCATAACAGAAGTACCTCAGAGTGACACTGGCCATGGTGGCCGATCGCATCGCCTTACATCACACTGCTGAGAGATGATATCACCATGACATCATTCCATTATTCAGACGACATTCTACAGACAGCATGATGTCATTCTGATGAGGACGGGTTAGGGGAGGGGTCGGGAACCCGCGGCTCTTCAGCCCCTCTGTTGCGGCTTTTAAAACGGAGTTTTAACAAACAAAAACGATCTCCGTCCACACGGCGTTTCAGTATCGTTTTAAAGATGATCTCTGTCCAGACTAAAACACCTGAAAACGAATATCACGTGACTCTTCACGTACACCGGGCATGATGGTGCCGGTGTAGACAGGAAGTAGATTGGTTGCTTTGTTAAAATAATACGACAGAGTAATAAAGTAGTCTTTAATAATGAAAGGTCGCGTTTGATATTTAAGATCTTCTCTAAAATCTTCCTCTCAACTCAAACAGACAGTTCGTGGAAAGTTGTATTTTTCAGACTTAGTTATAGCGCTGCGGGTCTTTATCTCTCTCACCTCATATTTACATTAAAATCAACACTTGCACATAAAAGTGAGGGGAACTTTTAAACATCAGTTTATCCACTGGTCAAACCTTTTCGCCGGTTTTCATCGAACCAGAAAGTTTTACAGAGATTTTGGTTGGGGGAGCAGCTGCTCTACTCGGAATCTATCGGACACGCCGAAGAGGGAAGCTAGCAGGAGCGCTCGCTAATCTGCGCCGACGGGGATTCAGAACTGTGCTCCCGTCAATCCATCTGGCGAACGTCCGCTCTCTGGCCAACAAGATGGATGAGCTGCTGATACTCAAACTAAAAAAAGGACTTTAGTAGATCCGCCGCCCGGTGCTTCACTGAAAGCCGGCTCGGTGAGCACATCCCGGACAGCGCACTACATCTGCCGGGCTTCCAACTCCTCCGAGCGGACCGCTAACGGCGCTGTCGGGGAAACGAGGGGAGGCAGCATCTGCTTCTATATTAACGAAGGTTGGTGTTCAGATGTCACAGTGTTGAAGGAATCATGCAGCCCTCACTAGACTGTAAACCTTTTTATTCACCGCGGGAGTTTCCCTCGTTCATTCTGGTCGGTGTTTACATCCTCAGGCCTGTTAGTGAGGCTCTCCAACACCAACATGCAGCACAAACACCCAGACTCCCTGCTCATTGTTCTCAGGCCTTCAACAGAGCAAAGCTCAGCAAAGAACTGCCTAAATACAGACAGCATCTAAATACAGACAGCATCTAAATACAGACAGCATATTAAGTGTAGCACCAGGGACAAACACACACTGGACCACTGCTACACACTGTAATATAGGACGCATATCGCTCAGTACCCCCGCGACATGAACTCCAACCAACTGCTCCATTAGACTCCATGTTAAATCTCACCACTAATTTCTCAAAGAACGCAGACGGTACCAGTTTTGTCTATTGCTCTGGAGCTCACATTAAAACACATCAGCTCGTTTGCCAGAGTCTTATCTTTCTCACGGTATCCATATTTTGGCACTCAGACTCCTGCTCATTTGTTAAAAGGAGTTAGGGGTTTTGTTCAAAATTACTGTAATGTTTCTTAATCAGTCTGCCTCTAACACCAGGTGCTCTCTCTCTCTCTGAGTCCATCTCACTGTCTGTCTCTCCTCTCTGTGTCTCTCTATCATACAGTCATTCAGGTCTTAGATACTTTTCCCCTCTCACCCCCCCCCCCCCTCCCCATTTCAAATTAAAAGCCCCACAGAATGAATTCTAACTGGAATGCTTGTGATGAAGCCTCTCATTATAGTGTCAAACATGATTCTGTCTCCTCTCCCCCCACCCAGTCCAACCCTTTCAAAATAAAAGCCCCACAAAATACAAGATTCAATCCAAGAGTATGAACCTAAAATGCAGAAAAGAGAGTAGCGCTATCTCAATTGAACCTGAATGACACTACCAGTAACATTGGCGTGTGTATATATTGAGATTTCGTCGGGCAGTAGAAGCCACACTGTCAATTTCTTTAGGAATTTTCTAGTTTTAACTAACCCATAAATCAAAGAATAAAGACATTTTCTTTTAACTTAACTGGGACACAGTAGCATGTTTTAAACTATTATAGAATAATATTATAGAATAATGCATTTTATTTCCATAAAGTTATGTTGAAAACACCTTTTGTTAACATCTTATTTTGAAAACCAGACAGTCACACCATCATCCTTCACTAGCTCCCCATCATCATCCCATAAGACAGTGGTCGCCAACACGTCGAAAATGGGTTAACAGCCGGTGTTCTCAGCTGTGCTCCCCCGAATGAGGATTCTTAAATCGCGTGCACCTGGATTTGCATACAGAAACGCCCCGCCAGCTCCTTATAAGGGCATGCTACTGAAGAGACGTGTGCACAATCGACAGACTCCACAGGCAACGCGAAAGCAACTTCAGACTGATTCAAATCATGTCAAAGCAGAAAGTCCTGTCCGGATCTGGTCCTGTAGTGTTTGTCTCTGTACATTGTAATCCCAGTTTGACTTGGTTATAGTGAATGCATCGGGTGCCTTCCATTTCAGCCCATCATACAATATTTATCATTCCATAACTAAGATTTACTTGAAATGTGTTCTTTTATTTTTGTTATTCATGTTTTTCTCCATTGAATATTATATTTGACACTGAACTAGTTCATCTTTATCTCAGTGATAGTGTCCAAATGAGCATAAAATATCATTGTATGTAAAACTACATGGACAACAAAATAGATGTAAATGTTGATCAACAGCTTATTCCCTTCTGCTCATAATGAAACAAGTCAAAAGTTGACACTGTCAGGTCCATTCTCCATCCATTGTGTGCGTCCCTTTAAGAATGAGGATTTGGGAGTGACGCGGATATTCTTTATTTGAGAAAAGTTGATATTTGTGTTGTCACATTTCACTATGACCCTTAAATTCTGTCTCTTGTGTGATCATATACTGAATGCAAGCAGAACTACAGAGCAGAATCACACTCTTTCTGATTGAACCGGTCTCTGAACTGTCTGAAACGATGGATATCCGCGGCCCCAAAAGAAATTGCCGCGCGCAAACATGACACACTCCCCTTTCTGTGAATCCTAGAGACGCCCCTGGTCTGGTCTTTTTCTCTCAACAGGTAGATCTTGCCCGTCACCGAGGCAGAGGTCAGGGGTCTTGGGCTTAAAAAGGTTGGTGACCACTGCCATAAGACATCCTGACCCTCACATGAAGAGCAAGAGAAGAAGAAACATCAGAGGATCCGTCTCTCAGGGTGGATAGAGAGATATATATATATATATATATATAGATGATAGAGAAACTGGCGATCAGCTGATGTAACAAACACCTGAGCAGGTGAGTGTGTCAGGGGACAGCTGACCTGTTAATAATCACCACAGTAAACCAGTCACTCTACAGCCGAACTCCTTTAAGAAATCTCCCGTTTTAAAGTTCCCTTCCACAACACACAGAGCGGCCATGTTTCTCTCCGTTAGAATGATGTTACCCGACATGACCGGTCACGTGACTTGTAGTTTAAGTAAACGAGTGGGCCGTATTGAAGAGAGGATATTGAGGAATTAAAACAATTCACAAATAATTTGTTTTGAGCAGCGGATCTTTGTCTATTTGTAGTTTAACTTCTAAATCTCAGTTTTCTGAACGGAGATTGGTATAAAGTGAAGTACGTAGACAGTTAGATTCGAGATGATATCGACAGAAGAGCTGCTGATGTGAAACTCGTTAAATTTAGTTGTAGTTTGACTTTAATCTAAAAGCTCCTATTAACTGTCCCGATGATGGAACCCGCTAGCTACGCGAGCGCTAGATGAACTGAGAGGAGTTAATAGCTGAATGTGCTAACAGCTTCAGCTTCACAAGCTCTACAATCAAAAGCTCGAATGTCCGACTCCTCGGCCTCTTCCCAGAACTCTACTCACGGGTCATCGGCGGTTTGCTCAGCGGCACTACGGCAGCTGGTGGAGCCTGTCGTCAGGCTACAGGTCCGCTAGCCGCCGGAGTTTAAATTAGCAGGATTTCTAGTGGAGTTCTGACCGGATATAAACACACAGAGACCATCAGGACAGACGTCACTTCCGCTGACGACCTTCACAACAAAATACATCAGAATATTAAAAGAAAAAGTGTTAAGGTCACAACTTTTCAAAATAAAGGATGGATTCCTGGACGGACCCACCAGGACCAGAGACACACGGAGACACACGGAGACACAAAGAGACACACAGAGACACACGATGACCACACAGACGCACATTGATCTATGTTAATGCATGTGTATTGTGTGATGCAGAGCGAACCTCCTGTTTTACTATCTTCATGCTCAGAGGGACAATCGAGCCCTCTGTTATATTGAGACATGGTAGTGAGTTAAACAGATGGAATCTCTTTAAATTGAGCGACAGACTAGATGTCTATCTGGTGTAGAAACAGTAAGAATTCAAAAGTTTTTAGAGGGTCCTGTGAAATGAAATGTTCTATTTTAATTGCAGAACAAGGTGGAGGGTTAAACCGGTGAGCGGGTTCCTGTTCACTCTGACAAGAACGTCGCTCAGCTCTCATGACGCCGTCCAGACAGACAGCATCGCCATGGAAACATGTCACTCACCGCCAGGTAACCCCCGCCCCCCCGAAATAACAAACAGTGTCGCTTCTTCAAGATGTAAAATATTTTATTTTCTGTAAATTATTCTAAATCAGATTCCACACTTTCCCAAAAAACATCACTCTATGTGAATATTAAAAAGAAAAAATCAAGGCTTCATGTCGTCGAACTGTACAGTCTTGATAAAACCTCATAGGTACACAAAACAAAGTGAAAAAACTAAACATAAAAACGCCTGCAGCCAAAATGCTGGGTGAAAAAACACAAAAAACGACGTCTTCATCCAATCAGAATGCAGCGCGACAGGAAACTGACGGGCAGGTGATGAAGGTGACGATGAGGATGCTAAGGTCGCTGTCGGTGGAGTGATTTCTAAACATTTTGTCTTTCCTTTAAATTTATAATACAGATATTTACAGGCTGAGACTCCGGACCTCGAACTCACCGCGTAATTAGAAAATAGCTTCATTCAGTAATAAATACAAAAAGAACAAAATCTCTTATTTTACAGGAAATGAACAAAACACAGGAGGAAGAGGTGGAAGAGGAACCACATGTGTTTCTGTGGGCATTGATCTGTTTTTGTTGTTTTATATGTTTCTTAATAGTGCAACTTAATGACGAAGACATTCTGATAGTTCACATTTACATCTGTGGTCATTTTTACACAATATACACAGAGGACCAGCCTCGACATAAGCCCCGCCCCCTCACCTGTCAAATCATCCAACACCACAAGAATTAGCCCTGCCCCTCCTTCCAAACATTATTTCATGTATGATCAGGTTTATTATCAATATATTGACATCTGATATGAAGTGTAACTCCACCCACATGGGGGTGAGAGACAGACCGAGAGACAGCTGTGTCTTCAGTTCATCCATTTACGGCAGTTAACGGCTCCACAGTGACACGAGATCTTATGTTGATCGTCCTCCAGGTCAAACTTGTAGTCATAGGATAGCTGAGAGAGAGAGAGAGAGAGAGAGAGAGAGAGAGAGAGAGAGAGAGAGAGAGAGAGAGAGAGAGAGAGAGAGAGAGAGAGAGAGAGAGAGAGAGAGAGAGAGAGAGAGAGAGAGAGAGAGAGAGAGAGAGAGAGAGAGAGAGAGAGAGAGAGAGAGAGAGAGAGAGAGAGAGAGAGAGAGAGAGGCAGACAGACAGACAGAGACAAGCAGACAGACAGACAGACAAGCAGACAGAGAGAGAGAGAAAGACAAACAGGTTGATATTAAAAGGACAGATCATTATATTAGAAACAAGTCTTTAGGCCTAGGTCTTAGGTCCAACGATTTATATTGATAATCCTATTGATTGAAATAGATTTATGTAGATTATTCCGATTGATTTATGCTGACTATTCATATTGATTTACATAAATAATCCTACTGATTTACATTGATTATTCCTATTAATTTACATAAATAGTCCTACTGATTTACATTGATTATTCCTATTGATTTACATTGATTATTCCTATTGATTTACCTAAATAATCCTACTGATTTACATTGATTATTCCTATTGATTTACATTGATTATTCCTATTGATTTACATTGATTATTCCTATTAATTTATATAAATAGTCCTATTGATTTACATTGATTATTCCTATTGATTTACATAAATAGTCCTACTGATTTACATTGATTATTCCTATTGATTTACATTGATTATTCCTATTGATTTACATTGATTATTCCTATTGATTTACATAAATAGTCCTACTGATTTACATAAATAGTCCTACTGATTTACATAAATAGTCCTACTGATTTACATTGATTATTCCCATTGATTTACATAAATAATCCTACTGATTTACATTGATTATTCCTATTGATTTACATTGATTATTCCTCTTGATTTACATAAAGTCCTACTGATTTACATTGATTATTCCTATTGATTTATGCTGACTATTTGTACCTCTTCTCCTCTCTGGATGCGTCTACAGGAGCTGATGATGATCTTGTTCTCCTTCTCCACAGTGACCACCTCTGTGATGCAGTTCGGAGAACACGAGTGGTTGATGTACCTGTCAATCACAGACAGAGGGTGGGTCCTTTATATGATGACAAACAAACCACAGCTTCAGATGCTGGTTTGAGTTTAAAGAAAATGCGTTGGAATGCTGAAATGAATCGCAAAAAATTGCTGAAAATACAGAAATGGGAGACTACCTGTCTGAAAAATGTTGAAGGCCAAAAGCATTAAACTGCACTAAAGAAAACCCTTCTAGTTGAAATGTCTAACTGGCAGACCTGGAAGCTAAACTGTATTATCGAACGAAGCTAAGAGCTGAAATACAATGCAGGAACAGCTTGAAGCTCAACGATTTTACTGTCACAGTAATAGTAGTAAAGGTAGGAGTAGAAGAGGTAGTAAGGGTTGGACTGAGTGGGGGAGAGGAGGCAGAATCATGTTTGAACACATACACAGAGAATATTAAATGACAGGCTTCATCACAAGCATTCCAGTTAGAATTCACTCGGTGGGGCTTTTATTTTGAAATGGGGGGGGGGGGGGTGAAAGGGGAAAAGTCCTCTAAAAATCTCTAAGACCTGAATGACTGTATGATAGAGGGACACAGACAGAAAGAGACAGAGTGAGTGAGTGACAGAGGGAGAAAGACAGACAGCCAGAGACAGAAAGAGAGAGATGACAGAGAGAGAAACAGAATGAGTGGGAGGGAGAAAGAGAGACAGACAGAAAGAGAGAGAGACAGAAGGCCAGACAGAGACGAGGCTTTTACTGAATATCTCCAAGTCATGTGTGTCAGTGTATTTATCAACTTCACCAATTAGCTCAATCAAACACCTGTGTGTCTGCAGGCTTTACATGGAGATACAACTGTGAAAAACCTGTCAAACAAATCCTCAAAAACCCCATAACCATAGCTCCTATTGCTCCCATATTAATACTGGAGAGGAAGGATGAGTTGAAGAACAGATCATGTGAACATTGTGTCTTTAGTGTGGCTTAAATGTTGCGATCTAGAAATGTTGCACGTTGTCTGTGCAAGATGTTCTTGGAGTAAGAATTAACGTTGTTTTCTATGGAGCAGATAGTTGGTTTTCCTCTCAATGTGAGGCTGGTGAGCCAAACGCTTAAATCTGTGGGATTCCAGAGTCATTTGTCTACGACAAGGACACGATTAACTACTTTTCCATCCATAAATTATCCATGAAGATTGTGGAGTCAGTGGCATTTTTTTCACAAGAATCTCAAGCTGCTCTTCACTCTAGCGATGACATCACGCACTCTGAGCTGTGCTATACACACTCATTATAAAGTCAGAAAAGGACTGAAAAATCACAAAAGTTAAAGTAGAAAAACATATGGAAGGAATAGTAGAGGAATAAAGAATCAGCATTCCAACAATAAGGATTTGGATAACAATACTTGGAATGCTGATTCAGCATTCCAAGTATTGTTAACAACAATTAAGGATTACAACGTTCTGCACGATTAAAGACTCTTCTTATTATCACACACACACACAGACTAGAAATATGTTCATAGCACAATTGGTCTCACCTGGCCGGTCCTCCAGTGATGGTGGCATCGATCACAAAGTCGTTATCGATCCGGAACATGTACACACCTCGGTTCTACACACACACACACACACACACACAAGTATACATTGGGTTCTAGGTAAAAACACAATGTTGATAATTTGTGTATTTCTTTGATATACACAAATAAAAAGAGAACAAATATATAAATATATTAAAAACTAAAATACAGAAATAATGAGCTGTAAATGAACCAGAGTCCAGCTGAATATCTCCTAACTCGAGAGAAACTTTGTGATCAGCTTTTGTTAATCTGTGTGTGTGTGTGTGTCTGTGTGTTACCTGTGACTCGTACAGCCTCTCCTTACGATTGGCTACTTCACTCCTGATGATGGTGCCGATGTACTCGATGACCATGGTGCATTTCTCAATGTCTCTGGCAGCGTAGAGACCCAGACCCTACACACACACACACACACATCAGTGATTTGTCCTTCAGTCAGTCAGGTGTTCAGTCTGTGGACCAGGTTCCTCACCTGTATACGAGAGCGAGCCAGGTAGACGCTGGTCTTCCACTCGGCCTTCATGCGTCGGTACTGAGCCGACTTGGAGTGACGTCCCTGATGAGCCGCCGCCACCGACTCCCCCGGAGACAGAGAGATGACGCCGGGCACGAGGCCCACGATGGAGCCCACGGAGCCCTGACACCTGGGAGCGCTGCTGGTCAACAGGTTGGGTCTGACACGGAGACACACACAGGTAGGACATCACTCACCTGTCTCTAAACTGATCCACCAGGACAGGCATCCATCGGTACAGGTGTGCAACAAGTGTACATCTATCGGTACAGGTGTGTATCAGGACAGGTGTGTTACCTCTTGGTTTGGGAGGCTTTGGGTTCAGAACGGGCTGATCCAGAAGGGTTGAAGGCCAGAGGCCACTCCATGAGAGGGTTCCTTCCATAACGAAAGGTGTAACGCTCACAGGTCTCCACACCTGGCAACTACACACACACACAGGTCAGTATGATGATTATGATATTACATATTATGTGTGTGTGTGTGTGTGTGTGTGTGTGTGTGTGTGTGTGTGTGTGTGTGTGTGTGTGTGTGTGAGAGAGACGTACAGACTCCAGGATCCTGGTCACTGCAGACGTCGTCAATCCAAACAGATCTTCTCCTTTCAGGTAAACTGGGAAAAGCTTCAGAGTCCCACTGGAGGATCTCATCTGTGATACTGGTCCCAGTATCTGGTCCCACACAGCTGGAGAAACAGGCACACACAAAGAGACACAGATCATCTCAGATGGTCACGTTCACAGGTCATTGTGAGTCTTGTGTAATATGAGGTGATGTTTACCTTTAGGAGTTGTTCCGGTCAGGATGAGGTCATTGTATCCCGTCTCCACCACCTTCACTTTAAACAGCGGCCGGCCCTCGTCTTCCTCAATGCAGCACACGTACCGACAGCGTCTGCAGGCGCACAGTGATGATGTCATCATCCAAACCAAAACGTTTCATTCGAGAAAACCACTAACAATTGATTGATTATTATTTCCTGTTTTCATTCAGAAAGACTTCCTGCTTTTCTCTGTTTTTCACATTTAAACGATTAATGTAGAAAATGACTACAGGTGAGTGTAGAAGCAAAGCATCATGGGAGTTACCTGTTGCTGTGCCGCATGCTCCAGTAGATGCGGTTGGTGTGGTACCCAATGGGGAAGATGGCGGCCTTGTTGTGGAAGGCCTTCATCTGCTGTGGGAGGAGCCTCCCGATGGCAGTGAACAGCAGGCTGCCGACCCTGAAGGTGTGACGCCGCTCGCCGCGCTGCACCACGGCGGCGATCTGCCGTGCCTCGTCCCGCTGCACGAACACCCGGCGGAACACGGCGAAGCACCACAGCTCACAGTCGTACGGGTCACAGACCGCCGAGGGGTCACAGCTCGGCCCCCCTGGGGTGGAGGAGGGGGAGTCGCTGGAGGACCGGTCCGCTCCAACAGGACCCGACCTGGGTTTATGGAGCTGACACAGCATCGTCTTGTCCTGGAGGAACCAGCAGAGTGTGTTAGTGTTACTGTGAGTGTGTTGCAGAGTGTGTTACTGTGAGTGTGTTACAGAGTGTGTTGCAGTGTGTGTTACTGTGCGTGTTGCAGTGCGTGTGTTATTGTGCGTGTTACAGTGTGTGTGTTGTGTTGCAGTGCGTGCTACAGTGTGTGTTATTTTGCGTGTTGCAGTGCGTGTGTTGCAGTGCGTGTTGCTGTGCGTGTGTTACTGTGCGTGTTGCTGTGCGTGTTGCTGTGCGTGTTGCTGTGCGTGTTGCAGTGCGTGTTGCTGTGCGTGTTGCAGTGCGTGTTGCAGTGCGTGTTGCAGTGCGTGTTGCAGTGCGTGTTGCAGTGCGTGTGTTACTGTGCGTGTGTTACTGTGCGTGTTGCAGTGCGTGTTGCAATGTGTGTGTTACTGTGCATGCTGCAGTGTGTGTTGCAGTGCGTGTTACTGTGCGTGTTGCAGTGCGTGTGTTACTGTGGGTGTTGCAGTGCGTGTTGCAGTGCGTGTTGCAGTGCCTGTGTTACTGTGCGTGTTGCAGTGCGTGTTGCAGTGCGTGTTGCAATGTGTGTGTTACTGTGCGTGTTACTGTGCGTGTTGCAGTGCGTGTTGCAATGTGTGTGTTACTGTGCGTGTTACTGTGCGTGTTACTGTGCGTGTTGCAGTGCGTGTTGCAGTGCGTGTTGCAGTGCGTGTTGCAGTGCCTGTGTTACTGTGCGTGTTGCAGTGCGTGTTGCAGTGCGTGTTGCAGTGCGTGTTGCAATGTGTGTGTTACTGTGCGTGTTACTGTGCGTGTTGCAGTGCGTGTTGCAATGTGTGTGTTACTGTGCGTGTTACTGTGCGTGTTGCAGTGCGTGTTGCAGTGCGTGTTGCAGTGCGTGTGTTACTGTGCGTGTTGCAGTGCGTGTTGCAGTGCGTGTTGCAGTGCCTGTGTTACAGTGCGTGTTACTGTGCGTGTTGCAGTGCGTGTTGCAGTGCGTGTTGCAGTGCGTGTTGCAGTGCGTGTGTTACTGTGCGTGTTGCAGTGCGTGTTGCAGTGCGTGTTGCAGTGCGTGTTGCAGTGCGTGTTGCAGTGCGTGTTGCAGTGCGTGTTACAGTGTGTGTGTTGCAGTGTGTGTTGCAGTGTGTGTTGCAGTGCGTGTTGCAGTGCGTGTGTTACAGTGCGTGTGTTACAGTGCGTGTGTTGCAGTGTGTACCTTGAAGAAGGTGCAGTGGGCCTGCAGTGCACAGGTGAAGTGGTAGGTGTTGGTGCAGCGGAGGCGGTTGCAGCCGCTCGTGGCTCCAGTCTTGTGACAGTGAGCACAGCGTAGAGACAGACTCCTCCTTAGAGCCAGCTCCACGTTGATCAGAGCTCCGGCCTGAGTCTCGTACACCTCGCTGGACCACAGAGCGCAGTTCAGGTGGACCTGAGACACGGAGAGAGACACGTTATCAACTGATCCACACTATCATCAGAGATTCTGCTGGTTCCTGAAGGTTCAGACTATCATCAGAGTCTCTGCTGGTTCCTCAAGGTTCAGACTATCATCAGAGAATCTGCTGGTTCCTCAAGGTTCAGACTATCATCAGAGACTCTGCTGGTTCCTCAAGGTTCAGACTATCATCAGAGACTCTGCTGGTTCCTCAAGGTTCAGACTCACCCACAGGTCCAGGTCCAGGTTCAGCAGTCTGGCCGGTCCGTCTGTCTGCCCGTCACCCTGCTGGTTACAGAAGCAGCACCTCCGCTGGTCTTTGGGTAACGGATCAGGACGAAGACACGCCCCCAGTTTATTCAGTAGTACATCCACTTCCTCCTCCGTTGGCATGGCAACCGTCTCGTTAAGAGTGCAAGTGCCCCTGGGATAAAAGAGATGTTAAGAACAATGCTAACAGGCTAACCCGTGCAATGTGATGCTAACAGGCTAACCCATGCAATGTGATGCTAACAGGCTAACCTGCTCGGTGTGATGCGAACACTATCACGAATCAAAACCCACCTTCACAGAACTGTTTTTAATGTGTGACGAATGTGTATTCTATGTTTTTAGTGTTTCGCTTTTTTACGATGATTTTAATGTTTATAAAGTGTCTTTGAGAATTTTGAAAAGCGCTACAAAATTAAAATATATTATTATTAGTGTGATGCTAACAGGCTAACCTGCTGAGTGTGATGCTAACAAGCTAACCTGCTGAGTGTGATGCTAACAGGTAAAGTTTGTCAGTGTGATGCTAACAGGCTAACCTGCTGAGTGTGATGCTAATAGGTAAAGTTTGTCAGTGTGATGCTAAAAGGCTAACCTGCTGAGTGTGATGCTAAAGCTCCAGCGTCTCCAGCGGTTACTCTTCATCCTCTTCCCGTGGCGAGACGACAGCGAGTCGTCTCCACCTGGAACCGCCCGGGGGCGGGGCTTCAGCTTCACCTTCACCTGTAAACCAAGTAGAGTCAATTTATCATCTAATCAATCAACCGGATGATCAGCTACAACTTTTGATAATCAAGTCACCCACCTTGAGGCTGTCCATGCGGGGACTGGTCTCCAGGGTGATGGCGGAGGCGGGGGGGAATGAGAGTGAAGGGGAGGAGGTTGGAGGAGGTGAGGAGGGAGTGTGGAGGAGGGAGTGGACGGCGATGGAGGACATGTTGCTGGTGTACTGGTGCTGCACTCTGCTGGGAGGAACTGGGACGGCAGCCTGAGGACACAAGGACATCATGAGGACATCAACTGTACGCCATGACATCATCAAACATCAGAGGTGTGTCACTTCCTTTAGATCAGTGATTCTCAACTGGTGGGTCGCGGGCCTTTGACTGATAAAAACACAACAAAAAAAAGTGAATTTATTTTGAAGGGCATTTTTTATGCAGCGGAATTATTCCAGCATTTAGGCACTTGTTCAGCGGTGCAGGAAAAACACCGACCAATGTGTTGTGAATCACATCACGTGATGCAGCTCAGCCAATGAAATATGAGTATTCTGCCGAGTTTCCTGACTCGGTGAGATGTTCACACACCGTGACACACGGGGAGAGACGAGGACACAGAGAGAGACGAGGACACAGAGAGCAGAGCAGGACTGTTGAAGTGAGAAAGTCAAATCATAGGACGATCTCCAAAAGAGAAAATTGGCCAGAAAGACGATAGGTGAATTCTTCCAACACTAAATTCTCTTATTAGAAGATGAGAAAAATATAATGTTGTGGCCTTTTCTCGTCACCCTGAATGGACTGAATTTCAAGCTGTAGGGCATTTCAGGCAAAATCATTTTTCTAAAATGAATTTCGTTACGTAATTTATTTTTTAATGTAGCCGTTATTTTACTTGAAATGAGAAGAACATTTATTTATGTATTTCTATGTATTATTTATAATCCATCCAGTTACATTTGTTAAAATATAATTGATGTGTACTTTCTTTATTTGATTTGGCAGTTTACTACACAGATACGTTACTACTACTAGACTTCTTCAACATAGATATACCCAAATTATATATATATAATATATATATTGTTATGGCAAAGTTCAATAATGAATTATAAAGTAGTGTATTGCGCACTTTTATTTTAAAGTACTGCTATATGAACAAAAGGGCAATAACATTTGGTTCACGAGATGCAGGCAGCATGTTTCATACTTAATGTGACTATAATTCATACTTTGTTGGCATCTTATTCTGAAAACCGGATGTTGGTCTGAAGAAACCGGATGTTGTCTCACGTTAATGTTTCCGCTAACATTCAAAGTCCTTCGCTCTGATCTGTGCGTTTGAATGCGTTCACGGTGAATGTCAGCGTAGAGCTGCACTAACATGTGAGAGTCTGTGACTTTACCAGCGATGTCCAGTCGTCTCCAGGCAGAGCAGCGGAAGTCGCCTTTTCTCTATGACAACCCTGAAGGGACATCACATCTCTAATGCAAAACCATGAACATGAGACAGTCTGACTACAGGATGTTTGCTGCTTCATCCCACTGCTCCTGTCATCCTCTTGTTGTTATGTATATGTATCGTCTCTTGTCTTTCAGTTTAAAAAAATAAAATAAATATATATATATATATATATATATATAATTATAATAAATTTTAAAAATGCGTTAACGCGCAATCAAATAATTGTCAGCGTTAATTAATGAATGCGTTAACGTGAAATTAACGCGTTAACTTGCCCAGCACTACCGTAATTTCCGGACTATAGAGCGCACCTGTATACCGGCCGCACCTGCTAATTCTTAAAAGAAAAAAATAATTTGTCCACAGATAAGCCGCACTGGTCTATAAGCCGCAGGTGTCCCCGTTGAACGGCAAGATGCTTTTAACAGGACTAAAGTCGTCTTCTTCTCTGAACATCATAACATGTCCGACTCGCTAGCTTCTAAGCTAATTTTAACATTACCGCAAATGGGGAAATGCTAAACGCGATTAGCATTAGCGAATATGATATATCTTCGTACATCTTTTCATGCTTCATACAGACATACTTACGGACTAAGGTCTCTCAAGGCGACCAAACGGAAGAAGTAAAACAAAGCAGCGTGTCTTCTCATTAGAATCTAAAAGCAACGAGGCAATAACTGTTGTTGCTCGTAGCTCTGAATAGCATTTACGGCTAACTGGCTTGGCCGCTTCATAGGGCTGATGACGCTCGAATAACAGCTGATTCCTCCGCAGACTTTTACAGTGCAGTAAAAGTCTGCATTTCTGTGGAGGAATCAGCCGTTATTGGAGCGATTAGCTAGTGACCAGCGGCGTTAGTTGCTGCTATTATCCCCCCGGTCGCTTCCCGTAGCATTCCTTCAGCCATTCCTTCATTAGGCTTTCTATCATCCACCCTTTCTTGTTGACTTTCATGGCGATTCCTTTCGGGAATTTTTCTTTTGGCATTGTCATCCGCTTGGTGGAAGCTTTAGTCCGGATGCTGTGCAGCTCAGAACACAAGTGAAATGCGTTCTCTCATAGCTACGAAAAAATCCATACATTAGCCGCACCGTTGTAAAAGCCGCAGCCTCAAAGCGTGTAAAAAAAAGTAGCGGCTTATATGCCGGAAAGTACGTTAATTAATATATATAATTTGGGTCGTGGGTCACGGCTTGTCGTTAAGGGGGGTGCCGCAGTCAGACCAGTTGAGAACCACTGCTTTAGATGGTACATCACTCAGCTGATCACCATGACGGACTCCTGACCAATAATCACTAACCTGATCTCTCACCTGGTTCACAGCTCTTCTGCTCTGCAGGTCAGATGCGTAGAGAGACGAGCAGTTTGGACTACAGAACATCAAGCTGGATCTGGACTGACCCTCCTGTAACACACACACACACACACACACACACACACACACACACACACACACACACACACACACACACACATAGTGACTTCCTGTCTGCCATCTTTATTGTTTCACTCTGTGTTACACAGTTCTCTACTGCGTCCAACCTGTTTGAGCTCCTTGACGATTCGGACTCCGTTTCCCAGCAGCACCTTGCAGTAGCTGCAACACTGAGGCCTGGCAGTAGAAGCGCCGCCATGTTGGATGTAGTCCATGCTGACACCTGGAGGCAACACACAGACAGATGATACAAAGCTGTCAATCACAAGCTTGCTTGTGTGTGCGTGTGTGCGTGCGCGTGTTTGTGTGTGTACAGACCAGTGTTTCCAGCAGCATCTGGTCTCTGTTGATTCCTTCCTGTTGAACTCTGCGAACACATCAAACAGTCAGTGTGACGTTCAGAATGATGACTTTTATTACATGTACATACAGTATTTGACCCACCTGTGTGAGTGGTACTCTAACTCCAGCCAGCAGACCAAGAGAGCTCCTCCCGGTACCGGTGGCTCTGCTCAGCTGGTAGTCAGAGGGGACGGGGACCAGTAACAGCTCGGCTACCGCCGCCATCACGTCTGCTACAGTCTGTAAACAGAGTCACAGTGATTTCATCAGGAGGGAGGGGCCACACATGAACACACACAAACACACACATACAGTTGTTTACCTGAGCTGCAACAGGGTTCAGGGTTATCGCTATGGTTACCAGGTCTGTGTTAGAGCATGAGGGATGACCCTGATGGTTAGGCTCCGCCTTCACTTCCTGTTTCACTGCAGAGCCCGGACACACACAAAACAAAAGAGGTAAGAAATTAATTATTTTAATGATATGTTGATCTTTCTTTTCTGTTTCCCACAACCACATGTACGTGTAGTAACGCGGTCACTACCGCAGTCACGCGTACGGTACTACCGCAGTCACGCGTACGGTACTACCGCAGTCACGCGTACGGTACTACCGCAGTCACGCGTACGGTACTACCGCAGTCACGCGTACGGTACTACCGCAGTAACGCTTACGGTACTACCGCAGTAACGCGTAATGTACTACCGCAGTCACGCGTACGGTACTACCGCAGTCACGCGTACGGTACTACCGCAGTAACGCTTACGGTACTACCGCAGTAACACGTAATTACTACCGCAGTAACGCGTACGGTACTACCGCAGTAACGCGTACGGTACTACCGCAGTAACGCGTACGGTACTACCGCAGTAACGCGTACGGTACTACCGCAGTAACGCGTACGGTACTACCGCAGTAACGCGTACGGTACTACCGCAGTAACGCGTAATGTACTACCGCAGTAACGCGTAATGTACTACCGCAGTAACGCGTAATGTACTACCGCAGTAACGCGTAATGTACTACCGCAGTAACGCGTAATGTACTACCGCAGTAACGCGTAATGTACTACCGCAGTC
This sequence comes from Lycodopsis pacificus, assembly GCA_028022725.1. Classification (NCBI taxonomy): domain Eukaryota; kingdom Metazoa; phylum Chordata; class Actinopteri; order Perciformes; family Zoarcidae; genus Lycodopsis; species Lycodopsis pacificus. The sequence continues at coordinate 22,928,490 of CM051704.1, read as the reverse complement.
ACGCGTACGGTACTACCGCAGTCACGCGTACGGTACTACTGCAGTCACGCGTAATGTACTACCGCAGTAACGCGTAATGTACTACTGCAGTAACGTGTAATGTACTACTGCAGTAACACAAAGTATCTGGAGCCTTGTAACACTGCTGTTAACTGACCTTTTCCCCAGGCGCAGGGCATCATGGGAATTGTAGGCGAGATGCAGGGCGAGGGCGGCTCCAGTTTGATCCAGGAGAGGTCGGGGTACCTGCTGACCTCCTCGTCCGCCACACTCTCTGGAGAAGACGAGGGGACGAAGCCTTCAGGGCTGTCACGTCCTGACGAGTCGTGAACTCTGTGGAGGAAAACACACGAAGAAGAAAGACGAGTCAGGGAAACGTGTCACCACCCGGAGAAAAGGCCAAAGACGAGTTTAAATAAGCGTATTATTTTGAGAATTATAATAAGAAAGAACAGAACAAACTCAGTGGGCGGAGTTTACCTGAGCTCTTCTTGGTTGTTGTGGGGCGGGGTGGGCAGGGAGGCGGGGACATCTACTGTTTTGGTGCCGTGGTTTAAAGCCAGAAGCCCCTTCCGTTTCTGCTTCGGACCTTTCAAAGAAAAAAACAAACAAAAGATCAGTGATAAACTCTGCAGATTCAAGCCTTAAAGACAAAGCAGTGGGTCTCAAGAACACACTGACCCTCCTGCTCCGTCAGCTCCTCCGTCGTAGCGAAGCCATTCACCAGCTTCTGCCTGGTGACGGGCGGGGGGGTGGGGGGCAGGGAGGCCGGAGGTGTGGGGGGGTTACTGAGGTTATTCTGCTGGAGACAAGAGTTAAAGTTCAGAATCAGTGAAGGAGGAAGTGAATCTGAGGTAGTAGTACTGTAGTACTATCCTGTAGTACTGTACAGTAGCACTATAGTACTGTAGTACTGTACAGTAGCACTGTCCTGTAGCACTGTCCTGTAGTCCTGTAGCACTGTCCTGTAGCACTGTAGCACTGTCCTGTAGCACTGTAGCACTGTCCTGTAGCACTGTAGCACTGTCCTGTAGCACTGTCCTGTAGCACTGTCCTGTAGCCCTGTCCTGTAGCACTGTCCTGTAGCACTGTAGCACTGTCCTGTAGCCCTGTCCTGTAGCACTGTTCTGTAGCACTGTCCTGTAGCACTGTCCTGTAGCCCTGTAGCACTGTCCTGTAGCCCTGTAGCACTGTAGTACTGTCCTGTAGCACTGTCCTGTAGCCCTGTAGCACTGTCCTGTAGCACTGTCCTGTAGCCCTGTAGCACTGTCCTGTAGTCCTGTAGCACTGTCCTGTAGCCCTGTAGCACTGTCCTGTAGCCCTGTAGCACTGTCCTGTAGCACTGTAGTACTGTCCTGTAGCACTGTAGTACTGTCCTGTAGCACTGTAGCCCTGTCCTGTAGCACTGTCCTGTAGCCCTGTCCTGTAGCACTGTCCTGTAGCACTGTCCTGTAGCACTGTCCTGTAGCACTGTCCTGTAGCACTGTAGTACTGTCCTGTAGCCCTGTAGCACTGTCCTGTAGCCCTGTAGCACTGTCCTGTAGCACTGTCCTGTAGCCCTGTAGCACTGTCCTGTAGCCCTGTAGCACTGTCCTGTAGCCCTGTAGCACTGTCCTGTAGCACTGTAGTACTGTCCTGTAGCACTGTAGTACTGTCCTGTAGCCCTGTAGCACTGTCCTGTAGCACTGTCCTGTAGCCCTGTAGCACTGTCCTGTAGTCCTGTAGCACTGTCCTGTAGCCCTGTAGCACTGTCCTGTAGCACTGTAGCACTGTCCTGTAGCACTGTAGCACTGTCCTGTAGCACTGTAGCACTGTCCTGTAGTCCTGTAGCACTGTCCTGTAGCCCTGTAGCACTGTCCTGTAGCACTGTCCTGTAGCCCTGTAGCACTGTCCTGTAGCCCTGTAGCACGGTCCTGTAGCACTGTCCTGTAGCCCTGTAGCACTGTCCTGTAGCACTGTCCTGTAGCCCTGTAGCACTGTCCTGTAGCACTGTCCTGTAGCCCTGTAGCACTGTCCTGTAGCACTGTCCTGTAGCCCTGTAGCACTGTCCTGTAGCCCTGTAGCACTGTCCTGTAGCCCTGTAGCACTGTCCTGTAGTATTACTGCAGTAGTACCTTGTATATGAGCTGGGAGTAGTAGTCCGTGACTCCGTCCAGGACTCCGTTACCGAAGGAGCCGCTCATTGTGGAGTCTCTGCCCAGAGAGGAGCTCCCGTACGGGGGGAACAGACTCAGGTCCACCTCCAGAACCGGCTCCATCAGGGGCAGCACCGACAGCTGAGGGGGTGGGGGCAATCAATAATCAATACAGATAATCAGTGAGCTATAAGACACGTTTAGCATTAAGATCAATCAATATCTGATCATCAATGAATCCTCTGTTTTAAAATCATACGTTAGTTAAAGGAGGCGGTCTAGAGGAGGTTAAAGGAGGCGGACTAGAGGAGGTTAAAGGAGGCGGACTAGAGGAGGTTAAAGGAGGCGACTAGAGGAGGTTAAAGGAGGCGACTAGAGGAGGTTAAAGGAGGCGACTAGAGGAGGTTAAAGGAGGCGGACTAGAGGAGGTTAAAGGAGGCGGACTAGAGGAGGTTAAAGGAGGCGACTAGAGGAGGTTAAAGGAGGCGGACTAGAGGAGGTTAAAGGAGGCGACTAGAGGAGGTTAAAGGAGGCGACTAGAGGAGGTTAAAGGAGGCGGTGTAGAGGAGGTTAAAGGAGGCGGTGTAGAGGAGGTTAAAGGAGGCGGACTAGAGGAGGTTAAAGGAGGCGGCTAGAGGAGGTTAAAGGAGGCGACTAGAGGAGGTTAAAGGAGGCGGACTAGAGGAGGTTAAAGGAGGCGGACTAGAGGAGGTTAAAGGAGGCGGACTAGAGGAGGTTAAAGGAGGCGGACTAGAGGAGGTTAAAGGAGGCGACTAGAGGAGGTTAAAGGAGGCGACTAGAGGAGGTTAAAGGAGGCGGTGTAGAGGAGGTTAAAGGAGGCGGTGTAGAGGAGGTTAAAGGAGGCGGTGTAGAGGAGGTTAAAGGAGGCGGACTAGAGGAGGTTAAAGGAGGCGGACTAGAGGAGGTTAAAGGAGGCGGACTAGAGGAGGTTAAAGGAGGCGGACTAGAGGAGGTTAAAGGAGGCGGACTAGAGGAGGTTAAAGGAGGCGACTAGAGGAGGTTAAAGGAGGCGGTCTAGAGGAGGTTAAAGGAGGCGGTCTAGAGGAGGTTAAAGGAGGCGGTCTAAAGGAGGTTAAAGGAGGTCAGAGGACCAGGTTGGTCTACCTGTCTGTCGCGGGTCATCAGTGGGTCAGAGGAGGAGGAGAGAAGCGTCTTCTCGTCTTCCTCCTTCTTCCTCCTCTTGTTTTTAGAAGCTTTATCTTTCTCTGGTCGAGCGAGTCTCTTACATCGCTGAGTCTTCTTCCTGCCAGACGAGTCCAGGAGATCTGGACCTGGACCGTCTATCAGGACCTGGAGGATAACCAACAATTCATAATTAATTAACTAGCTTCCTGTTGCTGCCAGTAAACACAAGTCAAAATGAGGTGGAGGTCATGTGACCTGACATCAGAGTTAACTAGTTTACAGCTAGCTTATAACTAGCTTAACTAATTCTCAACTAGCTCAACTAACGTATAACTAGCTCAACTAGATCTCACACAGCTTAACTAATTCTCAACTAGCTTATAATTAACTTAACTGGCTAATAATTAGCCTAAATAGCTCATGACTAGCTCAGTTAGCTCACATAGCGCATAATTTCTAAGAGGTCAGAGGTCATTAAAGTTAACCCTCTCCTCACCACGTTGCCATAGGAGCCAGGCCCGTCCTCTTCCTCAGAACGAGCGCTCTCATTGGACAGCTGGCGGGCAGTGGGCGGGGCCTGTCCAGTGGGGGCCATCTTGTCCTTCAGCAGGTGTCTGAGGAGCTCCTTCCCACTGTCTCCACCATGGAGAGAAGAGGGGGGGAAGAATCCATCACCCTCCTCCATCTTCACCAGACCTCCTCCACAAGCTCCTCCCTCCTCACGCTCCTCCTGCTGGGACATGAAGTACTGAAGTATAAATATACAATACATACTACCACAGTAATATCACTTGACTTCAGACCCACCTTGACCTCCAGACGAGCTGCAGACAGGGGACCTCTCTGACACTCCGTGCCCAGATACGAGCCTCTCTGCTGGGCTGCGGAGATGACGGACAGCTGCCTCTCCAGCTCTGACGATGGAGCCAGACCGGAGAGGGAGGAGTTTAGAGAGAAGCAGAGTTCTGATTGGTCCATGCTGCCCTGGGTGGGCGTAGAGCAGGAAGTGTCTGACAGAGCCGGCGTGGGCGGAGCTGTGGTGTCATCAGAGTGCGACGATAGCGGCGTCCTGGCTCCTCCTTCTCCTCCTGCCGTGTTGTCTCCATCCCTCTTCCTGCTCCTCTTCTTCTTTGTTTTGTCGTCAGGGATGATGTCAGAGTAGAGCTGGATGAGGGAGGCTGAGCCTCCAGAGGAGTAGCAGCCAAAGGAGGGGGGGAGAGAGGTAGAGGGGGAGGAAGAGGAAGAGTCTAGTCCAAACCGATGAGGGGTGTGTGGGTCCATGGGGGGCCTGGTGTGGGGGTGCATGGGGGACCTGGTGTGGGGGTCCATGGGGGGCCCATGCTCAGGCAGGGCCCTGCCCCGTTCTGCTGTGGCCCCGGGTCCTCCTGTGAAGCCCTGGTAGAGGCCATGGTGCTGTGGGGGAGGTTTAGCTGCTGGGGGGGACTGGAGGAAGTCCTGGGGCAGCTCAGAGCTGAAGAAGGGACCATCACTTCCAGGTGCTGACCCAGCAGGACCTCCAGGTACTCGAGCCCCTAACAGAGGTCCAGATGGAGGAATGGCTGCTAGTCCAGCCTCAGGACCCATGGAGGCTCCTAGGAGGCCTTGTTGCTCCAGTCTCTGCTGCAGGGAGCGGTGACGCTCTACCTAAGAGGAGAAGAAGAACATTTGTATGTTTCTACTTCCTGTTCTCTACAGACGAACAGCTGTATGTTTCTACTTCCTGTTCTCTACAGACGAACAGATATGTTTCCACTTCCTGCTCTCTACAGAATAACATCCGTGCGTTTCCACTTCCTGTTCTCTACAGACAAACGGCTGTATGTTTCTACTTCCTGCTCTCGACAGACGAACAGCTGTATGTTTCCACTTCCTGTTCGCTACAGAATAACATCTGTGTGTTTCTACTTCCTGCTCTCTACAGAATAACATCTGTGTGTTTCTACTTCCTGCTCTCTACAGATGAACATCTGTGTGTTTCTACTTCTTGCTCTCTACAGATGAACATCTGTATGTTTCTACTTCCTGCTCTCTACAGATGAACATCTGTGTGTTTCCACTTCCTGCTCTCTACAGATGAACATCTGTGTGTTTCTACTTCCTGCTCTCTACAGATGAACAGCTGTATGTTTCTACTTCCTGTTCTCTACAGACAAACAGATGTTTCCACTTCCTGCTCTCTACAGAATAACATCTGTGTGTTTCTACTTCCTGACTTCCTGCTCTCTACAGATGATCAGATATGTTTCCACTTCCTGCTCTCTACAGACAAACGGCTGTATGTTTCTACTTCCTGCTCTCTACAGACGAACAGCTGTATGTTTCCACTTCCTGTTCGCTACAGAATAACATCTGTGTGTTTCTACTTCCTGCTCTCTACAGAATAACATCTGTGTGTTTCTACTTCCTGCTCTCTACAGATGAACATCTGTGTGTTTCTACTTCCTGCTCTCTACAGATGAACATCTGTGTGTTTCTACTTCCTGCTCTCTACAGATGAACATCTGTGTGTTTCTACTTCCTGCTCTCTACAGATGAACATCTGTGTGTTTCAACTTCCTGCTCTCTACAGATGAACATCTGTGTGTTTCTACTTCCTGCTCTCTACAGATGAACATCTGTGTGTTTCTACTCCCTGCTCTACAGATGAACATCTGTGTGTTTCTACTTCCTGCTCTCTACAGATGAACATCTGTGTGTTTCTACTTCCTGCCCTCTACAGATGAACATCTGTGTGTTTCTACTTCCTGCTCTCTACAGATGAACATCTGTATGTTTCTACTTCCTGTTCTCTACAGATGAACAGCTGTGTGTTTCTACTTCCTGCTCTCTACAGATGAACATCTGTGTGTTTCTACTTCCTGCCCTCTACAGATGAACATCTGTGTGTTTCTACTTCCTGTTCTCTACAGATGAACATCTGTGTGTTTCTACTTCCTGCTCTCTACAGATGAACATCTGTGTGTTTCTACTTCCTGCTCTCTACAGATGAACATCTGTGTTCTCTGAGTGATGATGGTGTGATGTTTCACCTCCTGCATGAGCTGAACTCTCTGCCTCTCCTGCTGATCCCTCAGCCTCTCCCTCCTCTCCCTCTCCTGGAAACCCTCACTGAACGGGTTGTTATCGTCAAACTTCACCTGCAGGTCGTGGAGACAGAAATCAGCTCTCTGTGCTGAGGAGCTTCACGCTTTGTGCAGTTATAACCTTCGTGGTAACTCCATTAACATTAGATATTAAAAAGTAAAAGTCAGGACAGGAACACAAAAAAGAAACATGTTCTGTTGTTTCTCTGATCTCAGTTCTGAATTAAATATCAGAAAGCTGTTTGAAGTCACATTACTTCTTCAATGTTCTACCTTTGAGAACGTGGAGCTGAGCCGATTGGTCGATTGATCCAGATGTCTGCCCCTTTTTTTAAATTGGTAAAATAAATCTTTTTGACTTTATTCCTCAATGTCTTCTGAGGTTGCACATTAGCATCAGATAATTGGATCATGAAAATGGTAAATTACAGGCGTGTGTTGTTTCTCACTGAAACTCAACGTGAACAAACGTGTTGAATGAATTTCTTTCCTCGTTAAACCTTCGTAGAGCTCCAGGTGAGTTACCTGAGGGGGGTCCCCTGCTGCTCCATTGGTTCCTCCGGTGGGGCCCCCAGTGAAGACTGCTGGGGGGGTCTGGGTGTGTGTGGGAGGATGGGGGGCTTTAGGCAGGACGGGGGGGATCTGGAGTGGCATCCTCTGATCCATCAACCCGGGGGCCCCGCCAGCTGGGGTCCAACCAGGGGGGACGTTTGGGCCACGGGCCACTGTGGGGCCGCCCAGGTGGGTCTGCATGGGCACCATGGGCTGGGAGAAGGGGGTCTGGGGCATGGGGGGAGCTCCTGTAGCTCTCTGCTGCTGCTTGGTCCTGTAGTCCTCAATCAGCTCGGCATGATCCTTCTGCTGCTTCCGGATCTGAACACAGACGTCACAGAGATATTTGTTCATAAACTAACCAGGTAGCTCTTCTACCTCCGACGATGAACACCATGAACACCGGAGCTCATTCTGACTCAACCACACATTCAATTACGCACTGGAGCACCGAAGGTGGATTCATCTGCCGCTGAAAATAGTCCCCAACAAACACCATTTCATTTGAGAGAAACTACAGTGACCAGCTGTTTCCGTGTTGATGACAGTTGGTGGTGTGTGAGCATCATGTGAGGGACCGTAGCTACAGAGGCCTTCAGGAAGCATGTCGAACGATGCGAGAGCTGTGGGACTGTACTGGTGTTGGCACAGACCAGTACATGTCCTGTATGTGCTGGTGTACCTGCTCCAGCTGCTTCTGGACCGCCCCCTGCTGCTCCGTGATGTTGCAGAGCTGGGCAGCGTCCTCCTCGGCGACGGCTCGGCCGGCCTTCTTGGCCGTTCTCTGTTTGGCCGACAGAGATTTCTTATTCTTGCGAAAACCTGCAATCTGGTCCTCCAGGAGGCGCTGCTGCATCTGCAGCAGCTGCTGCGTCTTCACCAACCACTCCTCGTACTGACGCCGCTGAGACTCGTCTGCAAGACACAATGACGGACTTTACACACGAGAAAGGACTTTACAGGGACGCAGGAGACGTCTTTAGAGATTAATAACAATTGTGAAAAAACCACAAGAGTTGACCAGTTCCTTTTTTCTGTTTTTGGTGTTTATTTAACATCTGAATCGAGGGCCACGTTGTTGGGATTATCTTCTCATACTTACTGACGAAGCCCGAGCCGAAGCTGGGAGGGTTCGGGCGCAGCAACGGGGCGTTTATCTTCCCGTCCTGACAGGAAGAGAAGACACAAACTCAGGAAACACATCGCGACGGGCAGAAAGAGATCCTATTCATTAGTGTTTCTATCAAATCTACACACCTGAACCACCAGCTGTGGAGGTTGAGTCCCCTCTGAACCCGGGGCCACCGGGGCCTGCTGGAACCTGACACAC
>CM051704.1:22892744-22912744 GCA_028022725.1 Lycodopsis pacificus | reverse complement strand
GTGCTGTGCAGAGAGTCCCACCCAGATCTTTAGTCTTTCTAGGAGTATGGCATGGTCGACCGTGTCGAATGCAGCACTGAGATCCAGTAACACTAAGACTGAACTTCTGCCATTGTCTATGTTTAAGTGGATGTCGTTGAAAACCTTAACAAGAGCAGTTTCAGTGCTGTGGTGCTGTCGAAAGCCTGACTGGAAAACATCAAAGCAGTTATTTACGGCCAAGAAGTTGGTCAGCTGTTGGAAAACCACTTTTTCAATTATTTTACTTAAAAATGGGAGGTTTGATATTGGCCTATAATTTTTCATCGTTGCGGAGTCTAAACTAGCCTTCTTTAGGAGTGGTTTAATAACTGCAGTTTTTAGGGCTTGTGGGAAGACACCTGAGAGAAGGGATGTGTTTACAATGTGTAGAAGATCAGTGGTCATGCAGTTTGAAATATTTTTGAAAAAGTGTGTTGGTAGAACATCCAAGCAGCAGGAGGATGACTTCAGATGTTGTATAATGTCTTCTAGGCTTCTACGGTCGATTGAATGAAATTGTGTCATGATATTTGAATGGATGTTATTCAGAGATCGGGACAACACATATCCTGTGGTTGGTGTGGAGGCACTGACTGCTTGTCTAATTTTCAGAATTTTGTCAGTAAAAAAGGAGGCAAATTGATTGCATGCCCAAGTGGATTGGAGCTCAGCAGCTACCGACACTGGAGGGTTTGTTAGCCTGTCGACGGTAGCAAATAAGGCGCTTACGCTGCAGTACAGACGCGTACGTTGCAGTACAGACGCGTATGTTGTAGTACTACAGACACGTACGCTGCAGTACAGACACGTACGCTGTAGTACTACAGACACGTACGCTGCAGTACTACAGACACGTACGCTGTAGTACTACAGACGCGTACGCTGCAGTACTACAGACGCGTACGCTGTAGTACTACAGACGCGTACGCTGTAGTACTACAGACGCGTACGCTGCAGTACTACAGACGCGTACGCTGCAGTACAGACGCGTAAATTGTAGGACAAATAAAAAGACACGTGAACACTGTGTTGTCCGTTACCTGGTGGTGTGTTGGGGTGAAGGTCACCGTCTCTCCAGACAGCCCTGGAACCAAAGGGGATGAACCGGATCCTGCAAGTTGAGGAGTGAAGATCTCCATTGGGGCCTTCTGGGGTCGTGGTGTGGAGGGCTGCTGGGCGTAGGGGTCCAACATGGGTCGTGGTGTGGACGGCTGCTGGGCGTAGGGGTCCAACATGGGTCGTGGTGTGGAGGGCTGCTGGGCGTAGGGGTCCAACATGGGTCGTGGTGTGGAGGGCTGCTGGGCGTAGGGGTCCAACATGGGTCGTGGTGTGGAGGGCTGCTGGGCGTAGGGGTCCAACATGGGTCGTGGTGTGGAGGGCTGCTGGGCGTAGGGGTCTGTGTTCCGCTGACTCCCCGGCGATCGAGGGAAGTGCTCGGTGACAGTGGGGCGGGGAGTCCCCGGGTTGGAGGTGTAAGGGTCGAGGTTTGGGTGGGAGGGGGACGGACGCCTGCTGGTAGACTGCTGGTTATACTGGTCCAGTCTCAGTGCAGGCGGTGTGGTGAGGTATGTGGGGTCAGAATGAGGGTGTGGTGTACCCGGAGTCTGAGGGTTGGTGTAGGGGTCAGGCGAGGGCCGGGAGGTCAAAGGTGAGTGCTGGGTGAAGGGGTCAGACATCTGCTGGCTGTAGTCAGGTCTGGGGGTACCAGGCGTCTGGGCATAGGGGCTGCGGTGGGGAGAGCCCAGTCCAGACAGCGGACTGGACGGGAAGGGAGGGTCCTGCGACTGGGAGACAGCAAAGCCCGGGTCTGTGGGTCTGGACAGGTCCCTCCTTCCTGCTCCTCCTGTGGTACCAAACACCTCCAGTTGAGGCTGGTGCTGAGGAGGCATGGGGGCTTTAAACAACCCGCCATGCACCAGTTCACCACCGCGACCGTACAGTTCAGACACCGCTGCACAGATGTTACTGCTGTTGTGAGGAGTCCGCAGGTATGTCTCAGCTGCTCGGATACCAATGTGTCGGGCTGAAGGGTCGGAGGCCGAGCCAGAGGGAGGACTCATCATACCGGCCCTGCTCTGCTGCAGTCCTGGGAGGAGAAAACGAGGAGGAGACGGTCAGTGGGAGGAGAAAACGAGGAGGAGACGGTCAGTGGGAGGAGAAAACGAGGAGGAGACGGTCAGTGGGAGGAGAAAACGAGGAGGAGACGGTCAGTGGGAGGAGAAAACGAGGAGACGGTCAGTGGGAGGAGAAAACAAGGAGGAGACAGTCAGTGGGAGGAGAAAAGGAGGAGGAGACGGTCAGTGGGAGGAGAAAACGAGGAGGAGACGGTCAGTGGGAGGAGAAAACGAGGAGGAGACGGTCAGTGGGAGGAGAAAAGGAGGAGGAGACGGTCAGTGGGAGGAGAAAACGAGGAGGAGACGGTCAGTGGGAGGAGAAAACAAGGAGGAGACGGTCAGTGGGAGGAGAAAACAAGGAGGAGACGGTCAGTGGGAGGAGAAAAGGAGGAGACGGTCAGTGGGAGGAGAAAACGAGGAGACGGTCAGTGGGAGGAGAAAACGAGGAGGAGACGGTCAGTGGGAGGAGAAAACGAGGAGGAGACGGTCAGTGGGAGGAGAAAAGGAGGAGACGGTCAGTGGGAGGAGAAAACGAGGAGGAGACGGTCAGTGGGAGGAGAAAACAAGGAGGAGACGGTCAGTGGGAGGAGAAAACGAGGAGGAGACGGTCAGTGGGAGGAGAAAACGAGGAGGTGCCAACTGGGAGGAGAGTTACCTTGTTGGGGTCCGAGGGTCCTGGAGACGTCGGAGGTTTTGGAGTCGGGGGACGGTGCAGGAGAACCAAAGGCATCGTGGGCTGGGGAGGAGCTGAGGGAGTTGTGATGCTGGGGGACACCAGCCTGTGAGGAGGGGGGGCGAGTAGGCCCTGCTACTTTAATGTTGGGTTCCCAGGGTGAGGAGGAACGGGAGGAGGGCGGGGAGAACATCTGAGGGGAGGAGGGGGGCTGATGGAGGGGAGAGGAGGGGAGGGGGGAGTGAGGGAGAGAGGAGAAGCCAGAAGGGGGAGGGGCTTGTGGTTTGAGGAAGATGTTGTCAGCCGGTCCTGAGCTCTGCTGAAGGAGGTGCTGTCTGGAGGCGTCGCCCCCAATGATGGGCGCCACCGGGCTTGGGCTGCCGGCGTCTGGAGAAAGACGTCCGGCGAGCTGCCTCTGCTGGAGGAGCTGCTCGTTCTTCACCTGCTCCAGCTTCTGACTGGCCTCCATCTTCGCCAGCTGCTTGTTCTTATGACGCATTTGCTAAAAGAGGGAAAATGAAACACAGAGAGGAAGACGGACGGAAACACAGAGCGACACGAGTCAGCGTCTCTACGTCTCTACAGTTCAAACATGATGACATGGCAGCTAGCAATGCTCGCTTTCCCTCTCTCTCTGTTAATGACAATCAGTGATGAAGTCATTTAATGTACTGGAGGATCAAACATGTGACTGAGAATCATTCAGACTGTGTGTGATGTGTTGGGGGGGGGGGGGGGGCCTGATCACTTGTCCTCCCTGCTGTCTGTCTCTCACCTGGTTAATCATACCTGCAGTGATACCTGCTCACTGTGAACGTCAAGCTGCTGTCGTCCTTCAGCACAGAGACCTCAGTCCTGCACTTCCTGTCACATGGTCTCCGGCCGCTGTCGTCCATGTTTACAGCTTCAGATTTCTTTGTCACGCCCTTTCCCCTCCCCCCCTCTACTGACTACTATGTTCATCACATTTCATACTGCTCATTACTAACTCTGATGGAGCTACTAGTGAATGTGTCTTAATGGTAGTTTGCCTGGGTTGTGTTAAATCAAACTGCACCATCTCTCCCCACTGTTATCTGTATGATGAGAGAAGCCTCAGAAGAAGCTGAAGAGAATCTGTGATGCTCCCACAACTGACAGTTTGAATCCACATGTCTTCATCGTTGTGCGGTGGACGTTGAAGGACGGCAGCAGAACAACATTCAGAGGAAGCATCCCTTTAGAATAAAATCAGTCAGTTCTGAGACGGACTGAGGCCACGGACAACAACTCTGGGTCAACTTTACTTCAACTGTCCTCAGACTGAAATGAGTGCTGTGTTCCCCAAACCCTGAAATGTAAAGTGGCCCACAGAAGAGAACCGTGACCCGTCCTGGGTCCATGTGTCTGAAATCCTCTTTGCTTTGGGAGAGTTCGTCGCTTCGGTCTGAGACATTTATAGTTTCCAGTGTTTCTGTCCTTGAGGTCAATGATGAGGAAAATGCAGCAGCTCTGACTTCATGAGGACTAAATAATAACATTACATTGCAGTCATTCAGCAGACGCTTTTATCCAAAGCGATTTACAATTGGGATTCTATCACATCTCTACACCGTAGGCTCAGCTACGGGAGACATTTTTGGGGTCAAGTGTCTCGCTCAAGGACACATCGACAAGCGACTAGCGGAGCCGGAGATCGAACCACCGACCCTCTGCTTGAAGGACGGCCCTGCTCTCCACTGAGCCACAGTCGCCAACAACAGTATGCTGTTCTACTGCCCATAAACTAACATCTCACACAGGCTGGAACATATTGACACATTAGCAATTAATCCTCACATTATTTTCTCAAACAAACATCAGAAAAACACAAAACAGTCCAAAAGATATTCTGTTTCCTCGACTGTTAAGAAAAAGAAAAAGAAAAACGGTTTGTTTACTTAATTATAACTTAATCATCAATCAATAATCAAATTAGTTTGATTCTTTGTCGATCAACGAATCAATGAATTGTCCTGATAACCAGCTGTTGACTGACCGATAACCGGCTGCTAACCAGCTGTTAACTGACCGATAACCGGCTGTTAACTGACCATTGACCGGCTGCTAACCAGCTGTTGACTGACCGATAACCGGCTGCTAACCGGCTGTTGACTGACCGATAACTGGCTGCTGACCGGCTGTTAACTGACCGATAACCGGCTGCTAACCAGCTGTTAACTGACCGATAACCGGCTGTTGACCGGCTGTTAACTGACCATTGACCGGCTGTTAACTGACCGATAACCGGCTGTTAACTGACCATTGACCGGCTGTTAACTGACCGATAACCGGCTGCTAACCAGCTGTTAACTGACCGATAACCGGCTGTTAACTGACCATTGACCGGCTGTTAACTGACCGATAACCGGCTGCTAACCAGCTGTTGACTGACCGATAACCGGCTGCTAAACGGCTGTTAACTGACCGATAACCGGCTGTTAACTGACCATTGACCGGCTGTTAACTGACCATTGACCGGCTGTTAACTGACCAATAACCGGCTGCTAACCAGCTGTTGACTGACCGATAACCGGCTGCTAACCGGCTGTTAACTGACCGATAACCGGCTGTTAACTGACCATTGACCGGCTGTTAACTGACCAATAACCGGCTGCTAACCAGCTGTTGACTGACCGATAACCGGCTGCTAACCGGCTGTTAACTGACCGATAACCGGCTGTTAACTGACCATTGACCGGCTGTTAACTGACCAATAACCGGCTGCTAACCAGCTGTTGACTGACCGATAACCGGCTGTTGACTGACCGATAACTGGCTGCTGACTGGCTGTTAACTGACCGATAACCGGCTGCTAACCAGCTGTTAACTGACCGATAACCGGCTGTTGACCGGCTGTTAACTGACCATTGACCGGCTGCTAACCGGCTGTTAACTGACCGATAACCGGCTGTTAACTGACCATTGACCGGCTGTTAACTGACCGATAACCGGCTGCTAACCAGCTGTTGACTGACCGATAACCGGCTGCTAAACGGCTGTTAACTGACCATTGACCGGCTGCTAACCAGCTGCTGACCAGCTGTTAACTGACCGATAACCGGCTGCTAACCGGCTGTTAACTGACCATTGACCGGCTGTTAACTGACCAATAACCGGCTGCTAACCAGCTGTTGACTGACCGATAACCGGCTGCTAACCGGCTGTTGACTGACCGATAACTGGCTGCTGACCGGCTGTTAACTGACCGATAACCGGCTGCTAACCAGCTGTTAACTGACCGATAACCGGCTGTTGACCGGCTGTTAACTGACCATTGACCGGCTGCTAACCGGCTGTTAACTGACCGATAACCGGCTGTTAACTGACCATTGACCGGCTGTTAACTGACCGATAACCGGCTGCTAACCGGCTGCTAACCGGCTGCTAACCGGCTGTTAACTGACCATTGACCAGCTGTTAACTGACCGATAACCGGCTGCTGACCAGCTGTTGACTGACCGATAACCGGCTGCTAACCGGCTGTTGACTGACCGATAACCGGCTGCTGACCGGCTGTTGACTGACCGATAACCGGCTGCTAACCGGCTGTTGACTGACCGATAACCGGCTGCTAACCGGCTGTTGACTGACCGATAACCGGCTGCTAACCGGCTGTTGACTGACCGATAAATGGCTGCTGACCAGCTGTTGACTGACCGATAACCGGCTGCTAACCAGCTGTTAACTGACCGATAACCGGCTGCTAAACGGCTGTTAACTGACCATTGACCGGCTGCTGACCAGCTGTTAACTGACCGCTAACCAGCTGTTGACCGGCTGTTAACTGACCGCTAACCGGCTGTTAACTGACCATTGACCGGCTGTTAACTGACCGATAACCGGCTGCTAACCAGCTGTTAACTGGCCGAAAACAGGCTGCTAACCGGCTGTTAACTGGCCGATAACCAGCTGTTAACCAGCTGTTGACCTCCAGGTGAACCAGTGGAAACTGTGTGGACCAGCAGAAGCAGCACTCAGGGACACAAAGAGGATTTCAGAGGGTCATGGATCCAGGAAGTCTGCCTGAACAAGTTCTTGAGATCTTACCAGAGCCTCTTTGCCACCTCCTGCTACAGATGCCTGGTAGGGACAACCTTTATCTGTTGGTGATTTTAGGGCTTTGCTTTGGGGGAGATTTTCCTGCCTCTTCTTACCGGCTCCCCATCTGTCTTTTACCTCTCCCTTTTCAATGACAATTACATCACAGATATTAGTGGGAGTCAGTGAGTGAGTCATGCACATCATCTTCATCAATGACACAATGACAGTCAAAGTCACATGACTCTGACATGCAGCCTGGTGGTTACCATGGTTACTACTCAGAGAGGGAAACCAACACCCCCCGATGCCGTGATTGGACCACATCTGAAGTAATTTAAGGAACTAAAGTCAACAGAGTTCATGAAAGTTGTATATTATAAAGTGTGGTGAAACATAAAGACATGTGAGTCACCAGTCTGGTGTTGGTTTCTCTCGCTGGTTCTAGTTCATGAATGATGAGGTGTGAAGAACAAACACACTGAAACTCTGCTCACCTGTCTGAACTTCCACTCCTGCTCCTGTTCGGACTCTTTGGGCCTCAGGGGGTCCTTAAACGCTCCCTCCGGCTCCAAGGAAACAGGGTCATAAGGTCCCAGCAGCGGTAGAGGCTGCTGCTGCTGGGAGGACTGGTGCTGCTGGGAGGACTGGTGCTGCTGGGAGGACTGGTGCTGCTGGGAGGACTGGGGGCGTTTGAGCTGGTCGTTAGACAGCTGCACCTTGTTGATGCGCTGAGCCGCCCGGTTATCTCGAGCTTTTTGCTGGTAAAGAGAGGAAACAAGAGGTCATGCAGACATGATGACGTTAGAAACATGACGCTGCTTTATTCCTCTGGTCTATAAATCAGAGCCTCACTTTAAAAAGGTTCATCTGATCCACTTCCACCAAGTTAAATCTTTTTAACCAACTTCAGTCCTGAACAACTAACAAATATTAATGAATTTTCAGAATATAGGCAGTTCACAAACTCGCACAGTGAGTCTTCACGACGTCACCAACAACCAAATATGTGACAAAGAAAATTAAATTCAATGTTTCACTTTCTGACATCAATGATCTGTAAATAATAATAAACTCACCACGAACGGAGCTCGGTCCTGAGAGCTGGCCTTCCTCCACAGCTTAGCGATCTGCTTCACTCTGGTGGACCAGTCTGATACACACACACACACACACACACACACACACACACACACACACACACACACACACACGCACACACACACACACCATCAGACTACTGGGTTTTAATCAACGGCCATATTGATGAACGCTGATCTCTATAAAATCATAAGATAGTAAATGTTGCAACGCACAAGAAATATTCTGGATGTGTGTGCGCGTGTGTGTGTGTACCAGGGTGCTATGTGTGTGTATATGTGTGTGTAGATGTGTGTGTGCGTGTACCAGGGTGCTGTTCTCTCAGCTGGGGGAACGTGGTGTTACAGTAGAGGACCGGAGCGACGGTGGCCATCTCTCCCAGAGTTTCTTCTTTCTCCCACTTTAACATGCCCCTCTGAGCCGTCGACATCACGTCCTGCTCGCCCTCTCCTGCTGACACCCGATTGGTTGAGGATAGCCCGGGGGCGGGGCTCTCGGGAGGCGGTACCCTAAAGCCTGCTGGACTCTGAACGCCGCTGGATGTCATGGGAGCGTTGGGAAAACGAGGAGCAGCTCCCATCAGGCCGTTCATCAGCGGAAGACGAGGAAACTCAGCTGTTGCTGAGAGACGGAGGTTTAATTATCAATACATAATAATGATATGAAATCTTTTATTTTGTCACAGTTCCAGTAACTGAATCTCATCGATCATGTTAAACGGCTTTCATGTAAATAAAATAAGGCTGGTGCCTCAGATATGAAGCCTCTTTCTGGTCGGGATGCACCTTAATCTGAATATTATGAACACATGAAGGAGTCTGTTCAGTCGGGCTCTCTCCGTGTGCGTGTGCGCGTGCGTGTGTACCTGTGTGGTGTGTGTGTGTCTTGATCCCAGCAGCAGTGTGTGTGGTGTGTGTACCTGTGTGGTGTGCGTGTGTGTGTCTTGATCCCAGCAGCAGTGTGTGTGTGTGTGTGTGTGTGTGTGTACCTGTGTGGTGTGTGCGTGTGTCTTGATCGCAGCAGCAGTGTGTGTGTGTGTGTGTGTGTGTGTGTGTGTGTGTGTGTGTGTGTACCTGTGTGGTATGTGTGTGTCTTGATCCCAGCAGCAGTGTGTGTGTGTGTGTGTGTGCGTACCTGTGTGTGTGTGTGTGCGTGCGTACCTGTGTGTGTGTCTTGATCCCAGCAGCAGTGTGTGTGTGTGTGTGTGTGCGTACCTGTGTGCGTACCTGTGTGTGTGTGTGTGTGTGTGTGTACCTGTGTGTGCGTACCTGTGTGTGTGTGTGCGTGCGCGTGTGTGCGTGCGCGTACCTGTGTGTGTGTGTCTTGATCCCAGCAGCAGTGTGTGTGTGTGTGTGTGTGCGTACCTGTGTGTGTGTGTCTTGATCCCAGCAGCAGTATGTGTGTGTGTGTGTGCGCGTACCTGTGTGTGTGTGTGTGTGTGCGTACCTGTGTGTGTGTGTGTGTGTGTGTGTGTGTGTGCGCGTACCTGTGTGTGTGTGTGTGTGTGTGTGTCTTGATCCCAGCAGCAGTGTGTGTGTGTGTGTGTGTGTGTGTGTGTGTGTCTTGATCCCAGCAGCAGTGTGCGTACCTGTGTGTGTGTGTGTGTCTTGATCCCAGCAGCAGTGTGTGTGTGTGTGCGTACCTGTGTGTGTGTGTGTGTCTTGATCCCAGCAGCAGTATGTGTGTGTGTGTGTGCGCGTACCTGTGTGTGTGTGTGTGTGTGCGTACCTGTGTGTGTGTGTGTGTGTGTGTGTGTGTGTGTGCGCGTACCTGTGTGTGTGTGTGTGTGTGTGTCTTGATCCCAGCAGCAGTGTGTGTGTGTGTGTGTGTGTGTGTGTGTGTGTGTGTGTGTGTGTGTCTTGATCCCAGCAGCAGTGTGTGTGTGTGTGTGTGTGTGTGTGTGTGTGTGTGTGTGTGTGTGTCTTGATCCCAGCAGCAGTGTGCGTACCTGTGTGTGTGTGTGTGTCTTGATCCCAGCAGCAGTGTGTGTGTGTGTGCGTACCTGTGTGTGTGTGTTGGCTCTGCTCAGGTTGTTGGTTGTTGCTGCGGTTTGGACTGAGAGCAGCAGTGAAGACCTCCTCCACGTCCTTCCCCTCCAGCTCTACAGAGAGACGTCAGTCAGTCGATACTCACTTCACACTTCACAACAAACGACCAATGAAAGAATATTACTGTGATTAATATGAATTAGTGTTATTAGTCTCATAATGTAGTGACTCATTTCTTACCTGGAATCTTGTACAGTTTGCTGAGGATCGCTCCTGCAACACAAGTTACTAATGATCATAAACATATATACGCACTTTATATATTTATACGCACTTTATATATTTATACACACTTTATATATTTATACGCACTTTATATATTTATACACACTTTATATATTTATACGCACTTTATATATTTATATGGCACATTTTAGACAAACACCACGTGAAATATTAAACAGACAAAATGTAGAAATATCATGTTTACGAATACATTGTCATGTATTTGTACTCTCTTTGATAATCTTTAAAGTTTTTTAAAGTTAGGTTTTCTTTAATTTGTTTTCTTGTCGTACACACATGTACTCTCTGTTATTGGGAGCGATGGGCTTCATCAGGGCCACTTCGGCTCAGCCAAGGATCGAACCGGCGACCGGACAACCCAGAGACACGGCTACCACAAATGCATCTCACATGTTGTAATTCCACTTTAATTAAACAAATGTTTGGAGGTGTGGCTACACCGACGAGGACTTCATGGAGGATGCAGGTGTAGAAACAGATTGTTCATAATAAAAGATGAAAACATTGAAACTTTGTGATCTCACCGTCAGTGACCATCTTGTCGAGCTCTGGACTCAAGATGGCGTCCAGAGGCTCCTCCTGCACCGGCATCAGGCCACGCCCACTTCCTGTTCGGTCCACCGCCATAGAGCTGATGTCCAGACCGGCTGAGAGACAGACAGACAGGGTTAAATAATGACCTGGACCAAGACACGGACCAACAGAAGAAGAAGAAGTCAGTGATATCTACAGGAGAAGAAGAAGAAGAAGTCAGTGATATCTACAAGAGAAGAAGAAGAAGTCAGTGATATCAAGAAGAAGAAGAAGAAGTCAGTGATATCAAGAAGAAGAAGAAGAAGAAGAAGAAGTCAGTGATATCAAGAAGAAGAAGAAGAAGTCAGTGATATCAAGAAGAAGAAGAAGAAGAAGAAGAAGAAGAAGAAGAAGAAGAAGAAGAAGAAGAAGAAGAAGAAGAAGAAGAAGAAGAAGAAGAAGAAGAAGAAGAGGTTTGAGGTTTAATATATCTTTATTTGTTTGTCTTAACCTCCATTTACAAAGCTTCACTGCTACTCAAAACAAAACTAGTTATTTTCTGAACAACACGATACTTCATCCTGCACAACGGTTACACAAATAAGGTCCAACAAACATGAACGTGTCTTTAATTGTCTTTAGACTGAGATCTGAGTCTCACTTTAGCGCCACCTTTGCCCAGTTCCTTGTTCACTTTTTGAACTATTTTCTGTAGCCTGAAGCCTTCCTGCTTCGTCAGACCTCCTCTGTCCTTGCTCCTCAAGTGAGATCTGGCAGAACTGGAGAGCTTCTCCTTATCAGAGAGGTAGTCCTCCACTCTGGCTTTTCTCACGCTCTTAGTCCTCCTGACGAACTCCTTGATCTCCCCCACGCTGTAGCCTCCAGAGCCCCCGCAGCTGCCAGCACCGTGTTCAGAGGGCTCGCTGTTAACAGCAGAGTCCTCCTGACTGGACTCAGAGTCCTCCCAACCGGACTCAGGATCCTCCTCCAGCCTGGACCCGCACTCGGCTGCTCCTCCACTTTCGGTAGTTGCCGCCTTCTTCGCCTGTGAGCGTCCTTTGTCTCCTTTCTGCTTCCTCTTCCGCTGAGGGGCCTTGAGCTGCTCCTCGTCCGCCTCCATGTCCACCTCCCCACCTGCCTCCACCTGTCCTCCAGCACTCTCCCTCACCTGCTGGACCTCACTTGCCCCGTCCTTCCTCACCTCTTGCCCCCCACGCGTCCTCTCTTCCCTCACCTCCTGCACCCCACCCGCCACCTCCACTCTCGTCTCCTGGGTCACCCCCGTCCTCTCCACCCTCACCTCCTGCACCCCACCCGTCTCCTCCACTCTCACCCCCTGTGCTCCACCCGTCTCCTCCACTCTCACCCCCTGCGCTCCACCCGTCTCCTCCACTCTCACCCCCTGCGCCCCACCCGTCTCCTCCACTCTCACCCCCTGCGCTCCACCCGTCTCCTCCACTCTCACCCCCTGCACCCCACCCGTCTCCTCCACTCTCACCCCCTGCGCTCCACCCGTCTCCTCCACTCTCACCCCCTGCGCCCCACCCGTCTCCTCCACTCTCACCCCCTGCACCCCACCCGTCTCCTCCACTCTCACCCCCTGTGCTCCACCCGTCTCCTCCACTCTCACCCCCTGTGCTCCACCCGTCTCCTCCACTCTCACCCCCTGCGCCCCACCCGTCTCCTCCACTCTCACCCCCTGCACCCCACCCGTCTCCTCCACTCTCACCCCCTGCACCCCACCCGTCTCCTCCACTCTCACCCCCTGTGCTCCACCCGTCTCCTCCACTCTCACCCCCTGCACCCCACCCGTCTCCTCCACTCTCACCCCCTGCGCCCCACCCGTCTCCTCCACTCTCACCCCCTGTGCTCCACCCGTCTCCTCCACTCTCACCCCCTGTACCCCACCCGTCTCCTCCACCCTCACCTCCTGTGCTCCACTTGTTCCCTCTTGTCCGTCCTGCTCGTCCCCTCTGTCCCCCTCGGTGCGTCTCCGGTTCTGGTCTCTGTTTGAGCCGTGTTCCCCAGGACAAGCTCTGCTCACATGTCCTTGTCTCCCACAGCTGTAACACTTGAAATCGTTTGTCTTTGCAAAGATGACGTAGTCAAAGTCGTCCACAGTGAGCGTGAAGCTGAGGTCGATTACTCTGCTCCTGTTGCTGGGGATCATGTAGACATGTCTCCTGTGAGACACCACGTGCTGCAACAGCGGAGACTGAAATCCAGAGGACACTCTCCGAAGCGGAGACACCACCTTCCCATGTTTGGACAGCTCTTTGATGATGGCCTCTCCCTTTATGAACGGCGGCACGTTGGACACGGTGACTTTCACGTCCCGTGAGGCGAGAGGATATGTGTGCAGGAAGTGTTCACCCACGGAGATCCCGTGCATCTGCACCACGTCCGCAGCTTCCAAACTGTCCAGAAAGACGACCACAGCGCTGTTCATCCGCGCTGCGGACTTCACGTGGCTGTGGCCGACAAGCTCACCCACTGCCAGGCTGATCTCCTCCACCGAACACCCGAACAGCGGGGGGGGGGACCTTCACGGCGTGTTCCCTCGTTAGCTCCGTTAGCCGCATGGTAGCGGCTAGCACGCCGACAGCACCTGCTGCCCGGCTGCAATCCGCTCAAAAACACCCAAAAAACCCGATAAAAGTCCACAAAAAAACCCGTAAACCCTGCACACCCCACTACACTATCATACCCAACATTACCCCGTGAAGAAAAAGATCGGAAAATCACTATTTTAACGCTCTCAATCACACTCCGTCAACTCCCACCTCCTGCCACTCAGACAAGAAGAAGAAGAAGAAGAAGAAGTCAGTGATATCTACAAGAGAAGAAGAAGAAGTCAGTGATATCTACAAGAGAAGAAGAAGAAGAAGAAGAAGAAGAAGAAGAAGAAGTCAGTGATATCTACAAGAGAAGAAGAAGAAGAAGAAGAAGAAGAAGAAGAAGAAGAAGTCAGTGATATCTACAAGAGAAGAAGAAGAAGAAGAAGGTCAGTGATATCTACAGGAGAAGAAGAAGAAGAGGTCAGTGATATCTACAGGAGAAGAAGAAGAAGGTCAGTGATATCTACAGGAGAATAAGAAGAAGTCAGTGATATCTACAAGAGAAGAAGAAGAAGTCGGTGATATCTACAAGAGAAGAAGAAGCAGAAGAAGGAGAAGAAGTCCTACCAAACGGAGAGAGGGAGCGCTCCTCCTGGAAGTGACCTGAAAACAAATACACAGTGATTCTCTTTAGTCAGAGAACAGTCTTCTTCGTTGGTGTCACTGCTTCCATCAAGTCTCAAAAAAGACATGAAGACACAACTGTTACACAATGAACCACATACACACACAGTGGTGAGGAATGGTAACCAGTCACCTCTCTGTGAGTCAGTGTGTGTGTGTGTCTACCTGTGTGTCCTGTGGCCAGTATGTGAGGATCAGTGTTGAGAACATCAGACAGAACCAGCAGAGCTTCCTCCGACATGGCTGAATGGTGACACACACACACGCACACACACACACACACACACACACACACACACACACACACACACACACACACACACACACACACACACACACACACACACACACACTGTAAATCAAACACAGATGAAAGATGAAGATATGATTCAATAAATAATAATAATAATAAATAACTCACGCAGTTGCTGCTTCTTGATGGCGTTGGTTGCCACGGTGCCAAGCGGAAGGCCCGAGGGGGAGGGGCCATGTAATCCAGGGGCGGGGCTTTTCACGTCACCGGTCGCTGCTTCTGATTGGCTGGCACCTGGCGTCTCCGCCCCCTGCTTCCTGTCTGCCAGGCGGCTCACATCCAGAAGGACGCGACCAAAGAACGCCTCCTGGATAGAGAGCAACAGCCAATCAGATCACTGCATTTGACTGAGCGAGCGTGTGTGTGTGTGTGTTAATGTGTGTGTGTTACCTGGAGATAAGAAGGGAATTCTTCCTCGAGCTTGGTCTTCTTCTTTCTGTACCTCTTCTTCACTTTCTCCATCGTCTGCTCAGCAGGTAACACCGTCTCCATGGAAACATCTGCATCTGGAAGGCCTGATGTGTGACAGACCATAATAACTATAAACCTCACGGTGCAGATCAAACCTTTAGATCAATGATCACTAATTATTGATCATTGATCCATAATGATGTTTGATCAGCTGGTCGAAAGGATCCACAATGTATATATTTCATCAACATCCCAAAAATAATGTAAACGCTCTGAAGTCAGTAAAGGGTTAGTAGTAGTAGTAACTTAGTTAGTAGTAGTTAGTTTGTAGTAACTTAGTTGTTACTAGTAACTTAATTTGTTGTAGTAGTAACTTAGTTAGTAGTAGTTAGTAGTAACTTAGTTGGTAGTATTAACTTAATTAGTTATAGTAGTAACTTAGTAGTAGTTAGTTTGTAGTAACTTAGTTGGTACTAGTAACTTAGTTGGTAGTAGTAACTTAATTCGTTATAGTTAGTTGTAGTAGTAACTTAGTTAGTAGTAGTTAGTTAGTAACTTAGTTGGTAGTAGTAACTTAATTAGTTATAGTTAGTTGTAGTAGTAACTTAGTTAATTAGCAGTAACTTAGTTAGTAGTAACTTAGTCGTATAACTTGTTAGTTACAATAACTTAGTAGTAACTTAATTAGTTGTAGTTAGTTGTAGTAGTAACTTAGTTAGTTAGTTAGTAGTAACTTAGTAGTATAACATGTTAGTTATAGTAACTTGGTAGTATAACCTGTTAGTTATAATAACTTAGTAGTAACGTAGTTAGTAGTAACTTAGTAGTAACTTAGTTGGTAGTAGTAACTTAGTTATAGTTAGTTGTAGTAGTAACTTAGTTAGTAGTAGTTCGTTTGTAACTTAGTTGGTAGTAGTAACTTAATTAGTTGTAGTTAGTTGTAGTAGTAACTTAGTTAGTAGTAGTTCGTTTGTAACTTAGTTGGTAGTAGTAACTTAATTAGTTATAGTTAGTTGTAGTAGTAACTTAGTTAGTAGTCGTAGTTAGTAGTAACTTAGTTGGTAGTAGTAACTTAGTTATAGTTAGTTGTAGTAGTAACTTAGTTAGTAGTAGTTTGTTTGTAACTTAGTTGGTAGTAGTAACTTAGTTAGTAGTAGTAGTTAGTAGTAACTTAGTTGGTAGTCGTAACTTAGTTAATTAGCAGTAACTTAGTTAGTCGTAACTTAGTTGGTAGCAGTAACTTAATTAGTTATAGTTAGTTGTAGTAGTAACTTAGTTAGTTAGTAGTAACTTAGTAGTATAACTTGTTAGTTATAATAACTTAGTAGTAACTTAGTTAGTAGTAACATAGTTGGTAGTAGTAACTTAGTTATAGTTAGTTGTAGTAACTTAGTTAGTAGTAGTTAGTGAATCTATTAAATGTAACCGTGGGGGGGGGGTCAGTACTTCACCTTCATCTCCCAGAATCCTCTCTGTCGAATCATTTCTGCTCAGTTTGATTCTGCTCGGACCGGCTTTCCCTCCACGCTGACGCACCATGAACCCACCGATACCTGAGACACAGACAGGTGGGGAGGGAGACAGGTGGATCATGTGCCAGAACACCACAGCCTGACTTTTCCATGGTGATTAGGCTCCCTCTCCGCTCACGTGGATTTCACTGTGCAACAAACTGGACGAACTTCAGCTACTGGTGGGGAAAGACAGAGACTTTTCTTCATCTTCCATTTTGTGCTTCACCGAGATGTGGCTCTGTGGAATGATACCGGACTCTGCGCTCCAGCTGGCGGGCTTCCAGCTGTTCAGAGCGGACCGCAACACAGAGCTCTCCGGCAAATCGAAGGGTGGAGGAATCTGTTTTTATACCAACAGTGGCTGGTGCAACGATGTGACAGTGATTCTACAGCAGTTATGTCAAATTCCGTCATGTTCAACATACGATGCCAGTAAACGGTTTCTGATTCTGATTCTGATCTGATTCTCCTGATCAGGAATCCTTCATTATAAACTGTAAACCCTTTTACTCCCCCGTGAGTTTGCTTCATTCATTCTGATCGGTGTTTACATGCCACCGCAGAGCAACGTGCAGGCAGCACAGCGGACACTCGCCGATCAGATACTGTGCGTGGAGCGGACCAACCCGGACTCTAGTTATTGTCCTCGGCGACTTTAACAAAGGAAACCTCAGCCATGAACTCCCTAAATACAGACAGTTTATAAAATGCCCAACCAGAGAGGAGAATATTCTAGATCACTGTTACACATCAATCAGCGGGGCATCACGCCGTCCCTCGCGCTGCACTGGGACACTCATGGTCCATCTGATTCCTGCTTACAGGCAGAAACTAAAGCTCTGCAAACCTGTGGTGAGGACATTCAAGAAGTGGACCAGTGAAGCTCTAGAGGATCTTCGGGCGTGTTTGGACTGTACAGACTGGGATGTCTTCAGGACTGCTACCAACAGTCTGGATGAGTACACAGAGGCTGTAACTTCATATATCAGCTTCTGTGAGGACAGCTGTGTTCCAACAAGCACCAGGGTGAGTTACAACAACGACAAACCCTGGTTCACAGCAGAACTCAGAACGCTGAGGCTGCAGAAAGATCAGGCTTTCAGGAGTGGGGTCTGTACAAAGAGTCAAAATACAGGTTTAGCAAAGCAGTGAGAGACGCTAAAGGACTGTACTCGGAGAAACTCCAACATCAGCTCTCAGCCAACGACTCTGCTTCTGTCTGGAGAGTCTCAGACAGATCACCAACTGCAAGCCCAAACCCCCCCCCTCTCCATGAACGACCTCCGCCTGGCAGACGAGCTGAATGAGTTATACTGTCTCTTTCAAAGACAATGGGACGGTCCTGACTCCATCCCCCACAGCCCCATCAACCAACAACAGACCACCAGCCCCCCCTCCCCCAGCTCAGCAGGGGCCCATGCCTTTGTTTCACCCACCCCCCTCCCCAGTGACGACTCTCTCTATTCAGGAGAGATGTAAACAGGTTTTTTACAAAACAGAACCCCCGCAAAGCAGCCGGCCCAGACTTGATCTCCCCCTCCACCCTGAAGCACTGTGCTGACCAGCTGTCTCCGGTGTTTACAGACTTCTTCAACAGAGACTTGCCACGTTCCAGCCTGCTTCAAGGCCTCCACCATCATCCCTGTCCCTAAAAAACCAAGGATCACAGGACTCAATGACGACAGGCCCGTCGCCCTGACCTCTGTGGTCATGAAGTCTTTTGAGCGCCTTGTCCTGTCCCACCTAAAAACCCTCACCGACCCACTCCTGGACCCCCTGCAGTTCGCCTACAGAGCCAACAGGTCTGTAGATGACGCAGTCAACATGGCCCATCACTTCACCCTCCAGCATCTGGACTCCCCAGGACCCTACGCCAGGATCCTGTTTGTGGACTTCAGCTCTGCCTTCAACACCATCATCCCGTCTCTGCTGCATGATAAGCTCTCCCAGCTGCAGGTGCCCGACTCCACCTGCAAGTGGATCACAGACTTCCTGTCTGACAGGAAGCAGCACGTGAAGCTGGGAAAGCACGTCTCAGCCTCCAGGACCATCAGCACCGGTTCCCCCCAAGGCTGCGTTCTTTCCCCTCTGCTCTTCTCCCTGTACACCAACAGCTGCACCTCCAGTCACCAGTCCGTCAAGCTCCTGAAGTTCACGGATGACACCACCCTCATTGGACTCATCTCTGGTGGGGATGAGTCCGCCTACAGGTGGGAGACTGACCACCTGGTGACCTGGTGCGGTCTGAACAACCTAGAGCTCAACGCTCTAAAGACAGTGGCGATGGATGTGGAACGTAGCCCCACATGCCCCTATCACTGTGTGTGACTCCCCCGTCGACGTGGTGGAGTCCTTCCTCTTCCTGGGCTCCATCATATCCCAGGACCTCAAGTGGGAGCTGAACATCAGCTCCATCACCAGGAAGGCTCAGCAGAGGCTGTACTTCCTGAGGCAGCTGAAGAAACTCAACCTGCCAAAGACAATGATGGTGCATTTCTACAGAGCCATCATTGAGTCCATCCTCTGCTCCTCCATCACCGTCTGGTACGCTGCAGCCACAGCCAAGGACAAGGGCAGACTGCAGCGCATCATCCGCTCTGCTGAGAGGTGATCGGCTGCAATCTGCCGTCCCTCCAGGACTTGTTCACTTCAAGAACCCTGAAGCGAGCAAGAAGGATTGTTGCCGACCCCTCTCACCCTGCACATGAACTGTTTGTGCCCCTTCCATCTGGCAGGAGGCTGAGGTCCATCAGGACCAAGACCTCCATCAGGACCAAGACCTCACGCCACACAAACAGTTTCTTCCCGTCGGCAGTCGGGCTCATTAACAGAGCCCGGGTCCCCCACTGACTCTGTCCTCCCCAGGACATTTCCTTCTGGTCTCTCCCCTGCACATCCCTGTCTCTCTATTTCAACACACTCGTCACTTTTAACATTCATACACATCACTTGGTTTACAGTCCTGTTATCTGTTTTTGTGTGCACTTTATTCCATATCCTACATTCCATATCGTATTGTACATTTCAAATATGTTTCTATTTCCTGCACTGTGCTGACTGTTGTTGATAGTTAAATGTTACGCGATAGTTAAATGTTATGTGATAGTTAAATGTTATGTGATAGTTAAGTGTTATTGTTTATTGTTGAATGTTATGCACCTTCCACCATGACAAATTCCTTGCAGGTGAAAACTTGCTTGGCAATAAACGGTTCTGATTCTGATTCTGAACTCCTCACCTGGTCTGTAGGGTTTCCTCTTCCTCTTCTTGTTGCATTCGGTAACCTCAGACTCCTTTGTGACATCATCATGGGCGTGGTCTCTCTCAGGACTGGAGTCAGATTTCATCTCACATTCAAAGTCACCTGAAGACACAGAGAAGGTTTATATCAGTGAGAGCGAGTGAGTGAGTGAGCGAGTGAGTGAGTGTGAGAGAGAAAGAGTGAGTGAGAGTGAGAGAGAAAGAGTGAGTGAGTGAGTGAGTGAGTGAGTGAGAGAGAGAAAGAGTGAGTGAGTGAGAGTGAGTCAGTGTGACCTCTAACCTCTGCTAGGGTCCTTAAAGGGCTCAGGTGTAGTTTGCATCACAGACACACTGTTCTGGTTGATGATCCTCAGCTTCAGTTTAGGTTTACACCTGCAGGAAGTAGACAGGAAACAGCTGATCAGTCTGAAGACCCGTCACAGCTCCTCTCCGTAGCGTTGTGCTACATTATGCTACGTTCATGCTAGCTCACCTGCGGTAGCTG
>CM051704.1:22850244-22885244 GCA_028022725.1 Lycodopsis pacificus | reverse complement strand
TATAAAGTAGAAAAAAACAAATAAGTTCTAAAAACATCTGAAGTCTGCACTAATAGTTTTATTTCTAAAGCACACTTCTCTTTGTTGAAATGTCTCCCTGATACTCACCCACAGGGACTGAAGACTCCCTTTCTGTGGTGTGTTGCTGGGGGCTGGAAACAGAGGGGCCTCCAAAACCAGGACCAGCATCAGGCTGCACAGGCCTAGTAAGACCAGGACTAAGGCTAGTTTCAGACTGCCCATGGGTAGCAAGAACAGGACTAACTGAATGGGGACCCGGGCTAGCCTCACACCGCAGAGGGCTACCTGGTCCAGGACTGGGACTAGCCCTCGGTCCAGGACTGGGACTAGCCTCTGGCTGCACAGGGCTGGTAAGACTAGGGCCACAAACCAGACTAGAAACTGGATTACTGTGCACAGAGCTAGCTAGTGGAGCACAAGGAGAGAGTGTCTGAGGAGGGCTAACTTGTGAGGGTGCTTCACTAATGGGGCTAGTGCTCGGCATCGCAGTGTAATCCTGAGTGGGACTCGTATGGACAGGGCTCGCATGGCTCGGAGTAGCCAGAGCGGAAGTAGCATCAACAGGGGACGCTGGTCTTCGAAACAAGGGGCTTCCTTCAGCAGTGTTTTGTTGGCTTTTAACTGCAGACCTGTAGGGGGTAGGGAGAGGACTAGCCGGGGACTGGCTTACCCGGCTCAGACTAGCCTGGTTGGGACTAACAGCAGATGAGTCATCAGGTAGGGAACTGGCAGGTGTATGGCTCATCTGAATAGTACTGTCTGTAGGTTCAACAAGACCAGAATCAAGCTGAACCACTCTGGGAACAACAGAGCTTTGTTTTAAACAACTGGCCACCATGTCCACATCAAGACCTGAACTTGTCAAAGAGGGGCTCAGCTGTGCCACAGTCAGGCCAGAACTGGTTCCAGTGTCGGGAGCTTGGCTGTAATGGGGGCTACGATACCTTGCCTGAGCTGGACTGTGAGGTGGGCTAACACACGATACAGTAGCATGTGCAGGGCTGCTGGATGTCGTGCTAGCTAATGAGGGAGTCCAACTTTGGACTGGGCCAGAGTGGGCACTACTACAAGTGCTTTGTATGTGAACTTGACCAGCAGGACTACACCTCAGGGGACTGTGGCTGACATTAACATCAGTAATGCTAGAACTGTGGCTCACAGAACTACCAGCTGGGCTAAAATCTGTTGGCCTACAGTGTGGAGGACTAAAGCTAGTATGCAGGAGGCTTGTCTGTACTGGAGAAGGACTGCAGGTAGTTTGGACATGTGAGGGATTTGACTGACCAGGATGTTTGGAACTTTGGCTTGTCTGAGTCTGTGCGAGCTCTGAAGAGCTACAAACAAAGGGACCAGGTCTCTCTTGAACATGTGTGGAGTCCATTAGACTGTACGCACTGTACGCTTCTGTGCTGACTGGGCAAGCATGAGTAGGGCTAGTATGAACTCTACTGTCCAGAGAAACGTTAGGATGGCCGGGACTAGTTTCTGACTGAATAAAACGCTTGTTCTGGTCGACATCTACTATCTCCGTACCCTGACATGAGATGGGGTGGATGGATGTAGCCAGTACTGCTGAGGGGCTAGCTGGTTGTGTTGAGGACCTAACAGGTGTTTGTGCAGAGTAGCTGTCTGTTAGAGTTCCAGGGACAGCTGGTTGTGTTGAGGGGCTAGTCTCTGTAGTCTCCACTGACATGGGGCTAGCACAGGCCTGATTAGAACTGATGGGGCTTGTAGGCGTTTGACTGGTATGTTTGGGGCTAGCACTAGCTGAGCTATTTTGGAACGGTATGGGACTGGTTTTACCTTCAACAGCTTCTGTATAGCGTGATGGGCTGTCATGAGCACAGGGTGGCAAAGTTAGGCTACTGTGTTCCATTGAAGTGCTAATGTGATCCAGGCTTTCTGGTGTGGGCATAGCAGAACCGAGATGGGGGCTAGAATGGGCAGAGCTAAGCATGCTACTCTGGTTTGTGAGTTTGCCATCCGTGCCGTGAACAAAAGGAGACATTATGGATAGGTCAGAGGTGGGGCTACTTTCCAGTGTTTGGCAATCAACGTTAGGACTCAGCTGAATTGGACTATGCTCCAAGGACCTCAGCTCTGGGGTACTGGTTTTGGTGCATTCCTTTGTGATTTTTGACTGTGTAGCAAGCTCAACAGGAAGAAGGCTACGATGTAAAGGCTTGAAAGGCTTCGTAGAGTTGGCCTGTACTGGGCTAGCAGGCATTGACAGACTACACTGTGTGGCTCTGAGTGGGGATGGTGATGGGCTACATGGAGCTGAAATGGGCCTCATTGAGGCGTGTCTTCTTACTGTCCAAGTAGACCTACAGCAGACTGGTAAGAGGTCCTGGTCCAGTGTACAAACGTCCCATGCAGGCCCACGCTGCAGCCCAGCAGGGCTGGTTGATCCAGGGCTCTCCCTGTCCAGTGTACATCCAGCATCGTGTGTGGGACTCTGTGGAGGTGATGTGTCAACCTGTGGAGGACTATGCAGTCTTTGTGGGGGACTGTGCTGAGACTGTGTGGTGATGATGTCAGTAGGACTACATGGTCTATTGCACTGTGTCTGTGTAGTGCCACCCTGCGCAGGACTGTGTGGTGGAGGGCTTCGCTCAGGTTCTCCAGGCCATGGCTGAACAAGGGTAGGACTAAGCCCTGCCTGACACGGAGGGCTGTGCGGAGAATGTGCAAGGCTACAAGATATAGGACTACCTTGCATTGGACGCTGAGAGTCTGTGGCCAAAAGCTGATCCTCTGTAGAACTCTGGGTAGGTCTAAAAAATGTGTCACTTAGCCGACAAGGACTATGCTGAGCCTGCAAGCAAGTCACAAGGGCAGGGCTTTGTTGAAGCGCTGCTGGATTAACTTGAGACAGGTTGTGGTGTTCCAGGACCTCTGTAGGATGAAGGTGAGATTGTGAATGACTTTCCTGGAGCTCTGCAAGATCAGGGTGAGAGGGCAGTAGACTTTGCTGAAGCTTTTGTCGATTAGAGTGAGAGTGTGGACAAACTTGTTTTAGCTCTGTGGGTCCAGAGGGAGACGGTGCAGGACTCTGGTGGAGCTCTGTGGGTCCAGAGGGAGACGGTGCAGGACTCTGGTGGAGCTCTGTGGGTCCAGAGGGAGACGGTGCAGGACTCTGGTGGAGCTCTGTGGGTCCAGAGGGAGACGGTGCAGGACTCTGGTGGAGCTCTGTGGGTCCAGAGGGAGACGGTGCAGGACTCTGTTGGAGCTCTGTGGGTTCAGAGGGAGACGGTGCAGGACTCTGTTGGATCTCTGTGGGTTCAGAGTGGGATGGTGCAGGACTCTGTTGGAGCTCTGTGGGTTCAGGGTGGGATGGTGCAGGACTCTGTTGGAGCTCTGTGGGTTCAGGGTGGGATGGTGCAGGACTCTGTTGGAGCTCTGTGGGTTCAGGGTGGGATGGTGCAGGACTCTGGTGGAGCTCTGTGGGTTCAGGGTGGGATGGTGCAGGACTCTGTTGGATCTCTGTGGGTTCAGGGTGGGATGGTGCAGGACTCTGGTGGAGCTCTGTGGGTTCAGGGTGGGATGGTGCAGGACTCTGGTGGAGCTCTGTGGGTTCAGGGTGGGATGGTGCAGGACTCTGGTGGAGCTCTGTGGGTTCAGGGTGGGATGGTGCAGGACTCTGGTGGAGCTCTGTGGGTTCAGAGGGAGATGGTGCAGGACTCTGGTGGAGCTCTGTGGGTTCAGAGGGAGATGGTGCAGGACTCTGTTGGAGCTCTGTGGGTTCAGAGGGAGATGGTGCAGGACTCAGTTGGAGCTCTGTGGGTTCAGAGGGAGATGGTGCAGGACTCAGTTGGAGCTCTGTGGGTTCAGAGGGAGATGGTGCAGGACTCAGTTGGAGCTCTGTGGGTTCAGAGGGAGATGGTGCAGGACTCTGGTGGAACTCAGTGGGTTCAGAGGGAGATGGTGCAGGACTCTGGTGGAGCTCTGTGGGTTCAGAGGAAGATGGTGCAGGACTCTGTTGGAGCTCTGTGGGTTCAGAGGAAGATGGTGCAGGACTCTGTTGGAGCTCTGTGGGTTCAGAGGGAGATGGTGCAGGACTCTGTTGGAGCTCTGTGGGTTCAGAGGGAGATGGTGCAGGACTCTGTTGGAGCTCTGTGGGTTCAGTGGGAGATGGTGCAGGACTCTGTTGGAGCTCTGTGGGTTCAGTGGGAGATGGTGCAGGACTCTGTTGGAGCTCTGTGGGTTCAGTGGGAGATGGTGCAGGACTCTGTTGGAGCTCTGTGGGTTTAGGGTGAGATGGTGTAAGACTTTGCTGCGATGGTGTACAAAGGATTTTGGTAGGACTCTGTGGTGGGTCTAAGCTCATGAGCTGGACTGGGTTATGAGCGGTAAGACTGATGGGCAGAGCTTCTGTGTGAGTCGGAATCGGTGGCTGGGTAATATTAATAGGTAATGCCTCTGTGGGACTGAGGGGCGGGGCCAGAGTATGACTGGATGGGACTAGAGGGTGTTGGTTTGGTGCTTCTTCTTGAGGCCTGCAGGCGGGGCAGATGTAATCTTCAGACTGCGCCCTGCCCTCCCCAGCCTGGACGATACACTCTGTATGGACACACCTGTAACCCAACACAAAGATATAAATGTGTACGTTTGCTGAATCTTAAATCATTCTCAAAGAAAGTTCCACATGACTTTCGCTGTGCGCTGCAGAAGACTTTATGGCTTTTTGAGGGTATTAAGCAACTCCAAGGACAACAGATTGAAACAGAAACATGCATCAATTGAAAAGATTGATGTGGTCACATGTCGGCTACCGGATCGGAACGCGCCGGCTACCGGATCGGCACATGTCGGCTATCGGATCGGCTACCGGGTCGGCACGTGTCGGAACACATCGGCTACTGGATCGGCTACTGGATCCGCACGCGTCAGAACTCGTCGGCTACTGGATCGGCACGTGTCGGAACACATCGGCTACTGGATCCGCACGCGTCGGAACTCGTCAGCTACTGGATCCGCACGCGTCGGCTACTGGATCGGCACGAGTCGGAACTCGTCGGCTACTGGATCCGCACGCGTCGGCACGCGTCAGAACTCGTCGACTACTGGGACGGCACGTGTCGGAACACATCGGCTACTGGATCCGCACGCGTCGGCACGCGTCAGAACTCGTCGGCTACTGGGACGGCACGTGTCGGAAAACGTCAGCTACTGGATCGGCTACTGGATCGGCACGCGTCGGAACTTGACGGCACGCGTCAGAACTCGCCGGCTACTGGATCGGCACGTGTCGGAACTCGTCGGCTACCGGATCGGCACGTGTGTAGAGTCCGGTGTTTGTCAAAAGAAGCATCTCGTAATCATTACTGATAAATGATTTGAATAAACTAGATGTCTTTTAGGCTGCTGACAGTAAACGGGAAGTTTAACTTTGTGTTGAGTTCATACCTGTAGCAGCAGGAACAGGTCACATAGTCCTGTGGTGTGCAGAGGTCGGGGGCGTGGTCACAGAACGGGCAGGGCAGGGCCAGGTCACATGACTCACACAGAAACGGGTGATTGGCCCACTGGCCCGATGACCTCACACCACAGAGACGGCAGATTCTGCAGTTCTGGAGGAGAGAGAGGTTTAAATATATAAAACAGGTATGTCTTAAGGTCAAAGTTTGTATTTGAGGATGTGTTTATCTCACCTTGCATCTCCAGCCAGGGCTCTGAGTGAGATCCAGAGGAGGTGTGAGACAGTGTGTGTGGTAGACTTTATCACAGCGCTCACACACCAGCAACACACTGTCATCCCCTCGCACCCTAACACACACACACAGAGTTTTGGGGTTAGTGCACTTCAGACTAAAGACTCGTCACCTTCATTCTTCACACAAGCGTTCTGTCACTTTAAGGGCCGACAACAAACATTTTTTTGAGAATAAATAAACAGCAGTACCAGTCTGTCTGACGGGATTCACACAACTTTGATGAACAGAAAAATGAAAGGCAACGCGAGGTCAAGCAGCTTTTAATCCTGCTACTCTGTGTTTGTAGACACAACAATTATTGTAAACAATAAATTCTGGTTCTTCAGCTGCCTTTACTCTCTCAGACTGTGTGGACAAATCTACAAGTGTGTGTGTGTGTGTGTGTGTGTGTGTGTTACCTGCAGCTCTGACACACTCGACACTGAGGACACTGCCAGCCGGCCCGGCATAGGGGGGAAGGGGCCAGAGGAGGGTCCAGGCAGCTGCCATGGTAACAGTTCCCACAGCAACAACACATCAACAGCCCGCTGATGTCATCACCACTCGAACACAACACACACTGTGATGTCACTGGACACACATCGAGGAATAAATACACAAAACATGAATAAAGTCCTGTTTGTCTGAATAACAATATAATACCTAAATATCTGTACCACAGAAGAAGAAGCGTGTGTACCTGAGTGTGTGTGTCTTTTACACAGTGTGTGTCTGTGGGTCCAGTCGTGATGAACTCCAGCAGCAGCAGCACAGGGGAAGTGGAAGCTCCGCCCACAGCTTGTCTCCTGGCAACGCAGCGACGCTCCGAGCCGACGGCAGAACATACACACCTGGAGACAGGTGAGAGGGGGGCGGAGCTTAGAGAGTCTGTATACAGTGCGTGTGGTTATTGGTCAGGTAACACAAACCCACCTGTGTGCTTCCCGAGTCGATGGCTTTGTCCACGTAGAGCAGCGATTGGCCCTCGCCTCGACACACCCCCTCTGACCAGGCGGCACACTGCAGGTGAGCACAGCACTGACCTGTGGGGTCGAACAGTGATTGGACGTTGATGTCATGTGGGAGGCCGACGGGTCCCAGCTGCTCCACAAACTCTGAGGAAGACTCTGAAACACACACAGTGACACGGTAATCAATAGATCTGATCAGACTGTGGGAGAACATCACCAGGATCAATATATCTGATCAGACTGAGGGAGAACATC
The DNA here is from genome assembly GCA_028022725.1 of Lycodopsis pacificus. Classification (NCBI taxonomy): domain Eukaryota; kingdom Metazoa; phylum Chordata; class Actinopteri; order Perciformes; family Zoarcidae; genus Lycodopsis; species Lycodopsis pacificus. The sequence continues at coordinate 22,878,301 of CM051704.1, read as the reverse complement.
ACCAGGATCAATAGATCTGATCAGACTGAGGGAGAACATCACCAGCATCAATATATCTGATCAGACTGCGGGAGAACATCACCAGCATCAATATATCTGATCAGACTGCGGGAGAACATCACCAGGATCAATATATCTGATCAGACTGAGGGAGAACATCACCAGGATCAATATATCTGATCAGACTGTGGGAGAACATCACCAGGATCAATATATCTGATCAGACTGAGGGAGAACATCACCAGGATCAACAGATCTGATCAGACTGAGGAGAGCTGCTGGTTCTAGACCCACTGGTTCTGGGGTACTGTTCTGAATATAGAGAGTACTCACCACACTGTTCTGGACTGCTGCACCTACACACACACACACACACACACACACACACACACACACACACACACACACATGATTGAAATTAAACTTTTTTGAAACTTAACAGCTCTTCTTATTGGGTGGTTTCACTTTTATTTTGATAGGGGATAAACAGGAAGTGGGGAGACTCACGTGGGCGGGGCCTGGTCACCACGGTAGCAGTGGTCGTGACAGTCGTTGTCTCGGTCGGAGGAGGTGCGTCGGTTGAGGATGTGCAGCGGGATGTAACCGGGCGTCGGACCGAAAACCACCAGGGGGCCCTGACCCAGAGGAGGCTCTTCACCACGGTAACAGAAGGCACACTGCTTCAGTCTGAAGGATAAAGATTGTTAATAATCAATGAAAGAGGTTCAAACATCTGGGACCAGAGGGTTAGAGTTAGATGTGTGATTCCACTTCCTGTCTCCACTATGTGGCGTTAGAGAACACACACATGCTTTACGTTGCTCTATATCAAGTCTAGACCACATCATGGAATGCTGTTCGTCACATAACGCTGACTTCCTGTTGCCAGTCGGCAGTGCTGTGACTGTGTGAGACAATTGGCTGGTAGACGTCCTCAGGCGGCAAGTTTGGGACCGTTTGGATCAAGTCCAGTGAAGTTACATCTCCACTGGACTTGATCCACGCCACGTTCCATCAAACGTCAAGCTTTTGATAACTTTTCATCACAAAGGTCTTTCGATTGTTCCGACCACATTTGAAGAGGATCTAATAAATTCCCATGGCGGAGTTTGTTAAAGTACAGCGGCTGGAAATGGCCAAAGATGCAGTGACAATTCACTCAAAATTCAGAATGGCTGACTTCCTGTTGGGTTTGGAGCACAGCCCCCAGAAACTATTTTGAACACTGGCCCTATTTTGAGGCCTCTGCTCGAAAATTGCATACCCATACTAAAGAGAGTGTATTTCTGCAACTACAAGGTCTATTTTAATACTTTTTTGATTGTATAATACAGGTAACACTTATGAGATGTGCTGATATCTGTAAAATTGTGCATATGTTACTGGTTCATAACAAATACACATATGGCACAGCTCAAATTGAAAAAAGTTTCAGGTTCTCCTGAAAAAAAGCACTTTACTTGAAATAATGCCTACAAATTTCAATGGCATAGCCACAGTCATAGCACAGCCGGTTTCACAGTCTCTAAAACTGATTTGACTTCGATTGAGTGAAGCGGGCCAGCATGAACCAAGCAAAGCATGCTAAATTATCATTTTTGGAAGCATTTGGTTGCATTGCTGTATTCAAATTTGATATAGTATATAACTAAATATTAACTATATATTCACTTTCTTATCACTAAGAGTGTTCAATAATCCTAATAAAGCAGTTTGACACCATTTGGAATAATTTTGAGCAGTTATGAATGTCATATCTGTCGATCATAAAAATATATGAATCATAATTTGTGTCTGTGTGACTGTAGAATGGACTGTGAAAGGGGCTGCGCTTGCTCGATTTTCACAAAAAACACATTATTCGATGTGGGATAGTCCAACGGGAGCCATGCGGGGGTGTTTGACAATCTCCTTGTCTGTTTACTGACTAAACATCTGAAAATGCTGGGCGAACCCCCCTCCCAACATGGATTGGTCCAGCTCACAGATTCGGCTGCCATTTCATCATTCAGTGAGCCAGCGCATTGATACCAGACAGACACGGACCACAACATGGGGCACACAGCTGCGCCAAAATCCGCTGGAATAGATCAGTTTTTCGTCCATAGAATCATCAAAACGTACGTTTTTTTACCCAATATTTTTTGTCGTGACCTGTGGCTGATATTGGCATGTATCCCCATAACTTTTGAACGGTTTGAAAGAGAGTAATTTCGGAAACGATACGCAAAGCGGGGTCGAAGCACGGCCCTCTGGATGTGCTCATCCGCCAAAATCGCTCCGTGCTTTCTCATCAGAGACCCAAACAAAGAGTATAGTACTGTAGTTTTTTGCCCAGAAAAACATGGTTTTGTGGTAAAACTTGTAGTATTCTTCTAGATATGATCTTAGTTCATGTATAATTCTGTTTTGCAGTGTGTAAAATAGCTCCCGTGGTTGTTTTGCCCAGAATCTCTTTGTTACACAGGTATTTTTTTTATTCGTATCGCAAAACTTTATTGTACACATGTACACCACCCCCCACCCCCCTCTAGCCCCCTTTAAAGGGGGCTCTCGTGCACAAGAGGTTTTAAAGTCTGCATGCGATACGTGTGCCTACAAAATGTGGTACATCTATGGGAAACAAACTGCAAGGGCTGCTTCAACGAGATTTGGCAGGGGGCGCTATCAAGCCAACTTCCCATTCTGAAGCGTTGAATCAGATAACTATGTTTCGGATTTTAAATGTGTGCGACATGTTTCTGTATCGAGCATTTTTAATCCCTCAAAAGCGCCTTCGTTCGCCACGGCAACGGCGTTCCACAAAAGGTCCAAAGCTTTACTTATTAACAGAAGCAAGCAAAGTATAGAGACCTATAGAGTAGCACCACCTGTTCCCACTAGGTGGCGCTATAACTATCTAAATAGTCATGTAGATGTCTTCAGAGTCAGAATGTTTTGACATTTGAGACATGTGGAGCAGATTAAACAATGTACGGCCGAGTTACAACTACTTCCTGTTTCATGGCGAATGGTGTTTCTTTGTCGCCACGGATACAAAGTTCTATAACTTTTTGATCTTTTGATAACTTTTTACTGCAAAAGTCTCGACATCAAACTGACCAAATATGAAGTAAATCGGGTCAAATCTCTCGGAGGAGTTTGTTAAAGTACGGAGCCTTGAAATTGTGAAAAAAGATGAGCCCTCTCTCTCTCACCGTTGTTTGGTGTGTCCCAGAGTCAGCGTGGGCGACCCCCCAGAGTCCTCTGACAGCTGGAACAAAGGGGACAGCGAGTCCTCGTCCACCAGTGGGGGGGAGACCGGAGGACTGGCCCCGCCCAAGTCTCCCTCTAGAGGATCAGGATCAGGATCAGGAGCAGGTCTGGGTCTGTCCTCCTCCAGAGGGTCAGGATCAGGAGCAGGTCTGGGTCTGTCCTCCTTCAGAGGATCAGGATCAGGAGCAGGTCTGGGTCTGTCCTCCAGAGGATCAGGAGCAGGTCTGGTTCGGTGCTCCTCCAGAGGGTCAGGAGCAAGTCTGGGTCTGTCGACTGGAGGTTCTTCCTCAGGAATGTAAGCTGGTCCTGGGATGGAGGTGGGTAGCACGGCAGCAGGACTGGTTCTGTCCTCCTCATTAGCACTGGGAGCTGATTCTGGGCTGGACTCTGGGACTGTGGGGTCAGGATGAGGGGGGTCCGGGTCAGGTTCCTGGCTTGGTTCAGGGTCTGGTTTAGGGTTTGTGTTGAATTTTCTCCTGGAGGTGGACCGACGTCGTCCTGTTGTCTTCTCCTTCACCTCTGAGGACCCCAAACAAAGACAACATAAGAAGATAAGAGATCCACTGGGTTCAGGTGTGACGGTCAACAACACACACACAAAAGTTACATTATTCAACATGTTATCTAAGACTGGAGCTGAAATCCTCCTTCTGTGAAGATCCACCTAAATGTCTACAAAGAGAGGGGGATTTGGGCTAATTGTATGTCACATCTCTCCAATGTCAAAAACATGTTGGTTGATCCAAAGTTTTCTCTGTCACAGTGATTGCCTTTTTGACGTTGTTCTTTTTGACGTTGTTCTTTTTAATGTTGTTCTTTTTAGGGACCGAGCACAGACGTAGTCGGAGCGGAGGACCTATTGTTGTTCTAATGTTTATTATTAGGGCGCGAGCAACCGACAACGTCGGGCCTGCAAAGGCCCTATTGAAACTGTAAGGGGTATTATTATTCTGATCTATATTTTTCCACTTTGGGACTATATTGGGGGTACTTGCCATGCATGAAAACTCACCAAATTTTGCGGACTTGTGACCTGATGAGTCTCAAATTTGGTAAGAATAGCCTTAAGACATTGATGAAGCATCATCATGAATATTGTGCGCTTTCGTTGAATGCTGTTGCCGTGGCAATGCATCGTTCGCCATGAAAAAGGAAGCTGATGGTTGAGTGTGTTGGGATGCTCAAACACTCATTAAACTTTGTACATGTCGTAGGTCATAGGAAGACATAGTGTATATGGTTTTTTGCCTTGGCCGTTTTAAACTGTCTCTATAGCGCCCCCTACAATATTTCAAAAGAGCAGCCCCAGCGCTACGTTTCAGCTACATGTATGAAAGTTGGTAGACAGATTTATCCTGTGGAGACTTATGAATAAGTCTCTTGGGACCATGCTCTAAACCCAACCGGAAGTCGGCCATTTTGATTTATGTGTCATTTTTCAATAGATTTTGGCCTATTTCTAGTCACTATACTTTAACGAACTCCTGCTAGGGACTTCATCAGATCCACTTTAAATTTTGCCAGTACCATGTCAAGACCGTTGTGATTAAAATGTATTAAAAGCTTTACGTTTGACGGAATCGTTTAGCCGTAGCGGGCGGCTACTTTACGTGATTCCCCATGAAAAAAGCTGAACTTCTTCCAAACTGTCCCAAACTTCTCATGCTTGATAACACTCATGGCCTGAGGATGTATACAAGCTTATTTTCACTAGTACTCACAGCGCCACCTGCTGGCGAAAGGAAATCTGCGTTTTCTGACAAACAACATCTGATTTACGTGGCTTTTACACTATGTGGTTTACACGTGATACAGAGCAACACGATGCATGCGTTCTGTAGCGCCAGGCAGCGGATACAGGAAGCGTCGGACTATTTGCAACGCATCATTTCCGGCATCAGGCGGTCCACGCGGGATTAAAAATGTCTCGCTCGCGGACGCGCCGTCCGACGGTCGCGGACGTGCCGTCCGACGGTCGCGGACGTTCTCGGACGCGCAGGCCGGAGTCCCGCCGGCACCCCGACGTGCACATGGCGAGGGCCCGTTCGTCGCTGCTCGCAGCTTTAATTATTATCGTACCTGTTTCGTCGCAAAAAGGAGGTGCTTGGGATACTGGAACGTTTTCAGTACCTTTTACCTAGATGTATACAATTTGGTACACAGATGTAGACTTAAAAAAAGTCTTAGGAGTCTAGGCTCTAAACCCAACCGTAAGTCAGCCATTTTTAATTTTTTATGAATTTCTAGTGTCGTTTTTGTAATTTCCAGGTGCTGTACTTTAACGAACTCCTCCTTGGGAAATAATCGAATCAACCTCAAATTTGGTCAGTACAATCTAAAGATTGTGACGAAAATTTACTCAAAGCTTGTTGTTTCGTGAAAAGCCGTTGCCGTGGCGACGCATTCTTCGCCATGAAAAATTAAGGTGTTTTTGATGGACTAAAAATGCTCAAAACATAACCAAACTTGTCAACCATTTAAAGTTATTTAATGTGATTTCAATGCTTCAGAGTTGCAAGTCGGCTCGATAGCGCCCCCTACAATATTTCGCCGATGCAGCCCTCACAGTACGTTTCATGTATAAAATTTAATGTAAGCAGATGTATCACATATAGCAGGGGTCACCAATTGGCGGGCCGCGGTCCGGATCCGGACCCAGAAGCCGTTGTATCCAGACCCAGGACCTAAAATCACATCACGTGATGCAGCTCAGCCAATCAAATATGGGTATTCTGACAAGTTTCCTGACTTGAGTGAGATGTACACACACACACCGGGGGAGAGACGAGGAAAGAGAAGGAAGAGCAGGAGAATATTACGTGAGTCAGAGAAGTTATTTCACATGACGTACTCCAAAAAGAGAAAAGTGGTCAGAGAGACCAGAGTCTTTAACCAAGAATGAACAGACTCTTATAGATTAATTCTTCACACGGACAGTTTAAAACCAGTGTGTCTCATATGTTCAGAGACCGTGACGATAATTAAAAGCGGTAAATTAAGCGCCATTACGAGACAAAGATCAACTCTTTTGAGCAAATGTACCCACTCACATCTAAATGAAGACAGAAAATAAACCTAAGCCCAAAATGATCAGAATCCTAACGCATGAATTCACTGACCAACAATGATGTTACTAGAGAGGATAGAGCTGAAACAAGTGGATTAATAACCACAGATAAAGTCCATGCTCACTCATTTCTCTTTTTAGATGATAAAAATATAATATTGATTTTTTGATTGACATCACTTCACACCTGAATGAACTGAATTTAAAGCTGCAGGACAATTCGGTGAAATACATTTTTCTAAAATGAAGTACTTTATTTTAAGATGCACATTTTTGAAAAGCTTTCCGTTATGTCAGTTATTCTTTAATCCAGCCCTTATTTTACTTGAAATGAGAAGAACATTTATTTATGTATTTTATGTATTATTTATAGTGCTGGGCAACGATTAAAATATTTAATCGCGATTACTCGCATGGATTTTTTGCCATTAATCGCATTGTTATGGCAAAGTTCAAAAATTAATTATAAAGTAGTGTATTGCGCGACTTTTATTTTAAAAGTACTGCTCTATGAACAAAAGGACAATAACATTTGGTTCACGAGATGCAGGCAGCATGTTTCATACTTAATGTGAATATAATTCATACTTTGTTGGCATCTTATTCTGAAAACCGGATGTTCGTCTGAAGAAACCGGATGTTGTCTCACGTTAATGTTTCCGCTAACTTTCAAAGTCCTTCGCTCGCTCCCGATCTGTGCCGTTTGAATGCGTTTACGGTGAATGTCAGCATATAGGTGCACTCAAATTACTGACAATAGGATGTTTGCTGGCTTTTATCCCACTGTTCTTGTCATCCTCTTGTTGTTATGTATATGTATTGTCTCTTGTCTTTCAATTTAATAAAGAATAAAAAAAAAAGTCTCAATCTGGACCTTTTGGAATTATAATTGAAAATCCCTGACATATAGACTTAAAAAAATGTCTCAGGGATCTATGCTCTAAACCCAACCGGAAGTCAGACATTTTGTATGAATTTCTAGTGTAGTTTTTGCAATTTCCAGGCCCAGTGTATGACGGTCACAGAAATGCATGGCCGTGTCACCCAGAGTCCTGCCAGTACCCTCGACGTGCGTGAAGTTACGAGGGCCCGATCAATGCTGCTTGCAGCTTTAATTCACGTTGTTCTTTTTCACGTTGTTCTTTTTCACATTGTTGTTCTTTCACATTGTTGTTCTTTCACATTGTTGTTCTTTCACATTGTTGTTCTTTCACATTGTTGTTCTTTTTCACGTTGTTCTTTTTCACGTTGTTCTTTCACGTTGTTCTTTCACGTTGTTCTTTCACGTTGTTCTTTCACGTTGTTCTTTCACGTTGTTCTTTCACGTTGTTCTTTCACGTTGTTCTTTCACGTTCTTTTTAATGTTGTTCTTTCACATTGTTCTTTTCAATGTTCTTTCACGTTGTTGTTCTTTCACATTGTTCTTTTTAATGTTGTTCTTTCACATTGTTCTTTTTGATGTTGTTCTTTCACATTGTTCTTTTTGATGTTGTTCTTTCACATTGTTCTTTTTAATGTTGTTCTTTCACGTTGTTCTATGACATTATTTTTCACTGTGTTCTTCTTAATGTTTTATAATGTTATTTTTCACCATGTTCTTTCACATCGTTTTCTCTGTTCTTTTTATTGTTGTTCTTTCACATTTGTTTCACAGATGTCGATGTTTGTTTGAAACTGGTCTCTGTTTGTTTTAAAGTGACGTTGCTTCAGACGCATGTTAAAGGCTGAATCTGTTCAAGTATGTATCCCCGGCTCTGCTAATTGCATGTCGATGTGTCCTTGAGCGAGACACTTAACCCCAAAAATGTCTCCCGTAGCTGTTTGGATTCTATCCCATTTCTACACCGTATGGGTGTAGAAATGGGATAGAATCCGAATTGTAAGTGGCTTTGGATAAAAGCGTCTGCTAAATGACTGTGATGTAATGTGCAGTCCAGAGGAGCAGAAATCCAGCTTGATGGAATGTTATCAGTTTTTTTGATAAAGTATTTGGTAAAAACGAACAGGACAATGAAAGAGACATGAACATCAGCTGTGAACACACCTGTCTTCTGGGGGGTTTTCTTCTCCTTGGCGTCCATGTTCTCTTCATCCTCTACCTGGGCTTGGCCTCGACTCCGTCCCCTGTACACAAAAACACAGGTATGTAGTACTTCTGATTACATCACTGTTTCATACTAATGCAGCTGGAGAACACTCTGTGTCATTTGAAATACTTTATAAATGTAATAATTGGGCTATGTACAACTTATTAAAACATCGTAGTTTATTAGTTGATTTATTTTTTATTTAAATAGTCAGAATCTGCAAAGGAGCCCAACTAGTATTTAATATTGTGAAATAAATGACGTTAAAGTACTTATTTCTCTGAGATGTAGTGGATTAGAAGTATAAAGTTACATCAAATGGAAATACTTCAGTAAAGTACAAGTACCTTCAAGATTGTACTTAAGTACAGTACTTGAGAAGCCTACATTTACCTTGTGAATTTAGAATTGTTAAAAGAGCACAGAGTCTATCTTAATGCATCTCTCAAAGTTCACCAGATTGATGCATTTAACTTTAGAATGTAAAACATTTTGTTCTGGACCGTGGACCCCCCCAGAGGGTCTGAGGTCCAGCCCCCCCAGTCTCACTAAATTATTATTGGTGCACCAGGAGAGCAGTTCATCACCACAGTGAAAAAGTACTTATTCAAAGGTTAAACACAAACAAATATGGATCGAAGCAGAATATTCTGTCTGATAAAAACATGTTGTACATTGTGTTTTCAATAATGTTGACTTTTGGAGTTATTGATAACGTTTGGATCCCACGAGTCTTTAACAATCCTAGGCAGCCACCACTGAAATCCACAAACAGTAAGATAATAATAATAACAACAGTAACATGTGTGAGGATTTAAACACAATGAAGAGTATTATGCAGAAATACACTGTCAGCACATTTTACAGTGTTTTCTGAGATACATCTAAGATAAGATGATGTCACTCTAATAACATCACACTTCATATATTCAGCTCATTGTTTCAGCTCCACTGATGATCTCAGTCCTGATCCAGACTCACTTCTTCCTTGATTTGGAGGGTGGAGGAGGTGTGGAGGGCACAGAGCGGCCATCTTTCCGAGGTCGCCCACGACAACGCCTCTCGAGGGCGGGGCTAGTAGCGGCGGCTTTGGCCCGAGTGACGGGGGGGGTCGGTCCACTGTCCCGAGGCTCCTGAGACTGGGCCTCAGATGGCATTCTGGGTAAAAAAAAAGAGAAGAAAAACAGAAAGAAGGGGGGGAGGTGTTCAGATTAGAGCCAACTAACTATTTTGGTTTGGTTTAAATCTATTAAATATTTATTGTACTTATTGTAGCCTTTTGTCACATTTGTGATTAAAATATTAAGTAAGTTTCTACAGCTGATATTTGAATGTCTCAGAGACATAACTAATCAACATTTAAATCGATTTATTATCTACATTTTCTACTTTAATACATTTTTATGTACCTCGGTTCTGGGGTTAGGGTACAGTGAGGAATACAACTAATAATGACAGCCAATCAGATGCGAGTTAACACGTCATGTAAACAAACAAACCAATCAGATGCGAGTTAACACGTCATGTAAACAAACAAACCAATCAGATGAGTTAACACGTCATGTAAACAAACAAACCAATCAGATGAGTTAACACGTCATGTAAACAAACAAACCAATCAGATGCGAGTTAACACGTCATGTAAACAAACAAACCAATCAGATGTGAGTTAACACGTCATGTAAACAAACAAACCAATCAGATGAGTTAACACGTCATGTAAACAAACAAACCAATCAGATGCGAGTTAACACGTCATGTAAACAAACAAACCAATCAGATGTGAGTTAACACGTCATGTAAACAAACAAACCAATCAGATGTGAGTTAACACGTCATGTAAACAAACAAACCAATCAGATGCGAGTTAACACGTCATGTAAACAAACAAACCAATCAGATGAGTTAACACGTCATAGAAACAAATAAGAGTATTTCTACAGTGTGGTACGACTACTTGTATTTTAACAGAGTATTTCTAATGAAGCAACGTTAAGAGGTCTGAATACTTCCTTCACTAGTACATATGTGTGTACCAGGCCAGTAGACCACTAACAGTTCATTAGACTAGTTAGTTATCACAGGAACCAGAACGTGGAAGTGAACCAGAACGTAGACCAGGTCGTGGACCAGAACAGGATTAAGTGAGTATGCTAATAAAACAGAACGTGGATCACAACAGGATTAAGGGACTATAATAAAACCATCTTAACGTTACACTAATGATTAACCTCTGAATGTGTAACGTTTATTTAACCTTTAAACTAACTTCATTCAGACGTCACGTGTTTAACACAAATTAAATGTTTTATTTACTTAAATTCAGCTGAATAGTAGAAACACAGCAGCTAACAGCTAGCTGTTAGCAGTTAGCAGTTAGCTTCCTCGGACCGCCCAGTTGACTGATAACTTCTCTGTTAGCATTAGCATTAGCTAGCTGTTAGCGCACCAGACTCGAGCGCATCCCGACACCGTCGCGCACTCACTTGTCTCCTCACTATAAACGTGACAAACACTCGTGAAGAGTTTACCGCCACAAACAGAGAAGAAGACCAGCAGTGAGACTCGAGAGCTGAAGAACCTCCTTACTGATTAGATGAGGTTCTCTTCTTCCTCTCCAGATTTAAACTGATCAGTTTAAACACAACAGAGAACTTCTCCGAGAGATGACGTCAGCGTCACTGTTCACACGGAACATTCCCGGTGATCGTTAAAAGAGAAAAACACGGTTTAACGCTGAAAAATAGGCCAAACATTAAAGTTGAATCGGTCGCTCCGTCACGGAGGCCATGTTGTTTAGGGAGCGACCGAAGCACCGCCTGTCAGCGACAGATGGAGTAAAAGTAGGTCCACAGAAAACATCCGCTCTGGTTCCGGCGCAGCAACATTTACCGGACAGAGTTCATATGTTACGACCGGAGAAAGGCATCCTTCACCGAGAGGAACACTTTAACACGTGTCCATGTGTCTGTAGCGGACTCTTTTCTGTGTTTGTGTAGTGAGAAAAGTGTCTGACCCCGCGGAGGGATCTATGGTGGGCTGCTCTAGTGAAGCGGTCTCTGTCATCAGACCTGAAGACCCGGACTGTATCAAAGAGGATCCGGAATGTGCAAACAGGAAATACATTATTTAACTTTATATTATTATTATATATTATAAATATAACATCAGTCCTCTTTACTGAACCACTAGAACAACCTCAATGATGGCGAGAAATGCCTAATGGACCACTAGAACCACCTTAAGAACCACAAACAAACCTCAATGACTGCTAGAACCACCTAAAGAACCACTAGTACCACCTCAATGATGGCGAGAACCACCTTAATAACTAGAACCTCTAACTGCTAGAACCATCGAAAGAACCACTAGAACCACCTAAAAGATGGTGAGAAACACCTAATGGGCGAGTAGAACCACCTAAAGCAGTGATTCTCAACTGGTGGGTCGCGACCCAAAAGTGGGCCTTTGACTGACAAAAAAAAAAGTGATTTTATTTTGAAGGGCATTTTTTATGCAACGGAATTATTCCAGCATTTAGGCACTTGTTCAGCGGTGCAGGAAAAACACCGACCAATGCGTTGTGAATCACATCACGTGATGCAGCTCATCCAATCAAATATGAGTATTCTGACGAGCGAGATCAGTGAGATATTCACACACCGTGACACACAGGGAGAGACGAGGACACAGAGAGAGAGCAGGACTGTTGAAGTGAGAAAGTCAAATTGTAGGACGATCTCCAAAAGAGAAAATTGGCCAGAAAGATGATCTTCCAACACTAATTTCTCTTTTTAGAAGATGAGAAAAATCTAATGTTGTGGCCTTTTCACTTCATCCTGAATGAACTGAGTTAAAAGCTGCAGGGCAATTCAGTGAAAATAATTTTTCTAAATTGAATTTAGTTACAAAATTTATTTTTTAATGCAGCCGTTATTTTACTTGAAATGAGAAGAACATTTATTCATGTATTTCTATGTATTATTTATAATCCATCCAGTTACATTTGAAAAATTTGAATAATATTTGTTAAAATATAATTGGTGTACTTTCTTTATTTGATTTGGCAGTTTACTACACAGATACGTTACTACTACTAGACTTCTTCAATATATATATATATATATATATATATATATATATATAAATAAATAAATAAATAATTTGGGTCGTGGGTCGCGGCTTGTCATTAAGGGGTGATGGTGGGTCCCGCAGCCGGACCAGTTGCGAACCACTGGAGTACCTCAAAGACTGCTAGAACCACCTAAAGAACCACTAGCAACACCTCAATGATGGCGAGAAACACCTAATGGGCCATAAGAACCACTAGAACCAACTCAATGACAGCTAGAACCACCCAAAGAACCACTAGAACCAACTCAATGACAGCTAGAATTCCCTAAATGACTGTTAGAACCACTCAAAGAACCAACCACCTCAATGATGGTGAGAAACACCCAATGAGCCAGTAGAACCACCTTAATAACCACAAGAACAACCTTAATGACTACTAGAACCACCTAAAGAACCACCTCAATGACCGCTAGAACCACCCAAGGAACCACTAAAACAACCTCAATGACTGTGAAAACCACCCAAAAAACCACTAGAACCACCTCAATGATGGTGAGAACCACCTTAAGAACTAGAACCTCAATGACTGCTAGAACCACCTCAATGATGGTGAGAAACACCCAATGAGCCAGTAGAACCACCTTAATAACCACTAGAACCCCCTCAATGATGGTGTGAAACACCTAATGGGCCAGTAGAACCACCTTAAGAACCACTAGAACCTCCTAATAGAACAATAAACAAATGGGTGACAAATGACAGTAAAACTCAACATATACTCGAGACAAACACAATTACACCTCCTGAATCAGTACTTTAATTTAAAGTTGACAAAAGTATTCATTAAAAAGAACAGCAACAACATCATGGACACAGACGGGTTCCTGATGTTCAGATGAACTTCACTCCTCCATCGCTCACGTAGAAGGAGCTGCTCCTGTAAGCCTTGGTCCTGGAGGAGGAGGAGGTGCAGTGGACGGTGAAGACTCGCTGTCTCCTCTGCTCCTCGCTGCCTCCTGCTGTGGAGGCCATGTTGTTTGCGGCCTCCTGCCGGGAGCAGAGCAGCCGGTGGGTCACCAGCCGTTGCCAGGGGCGACAGAGGTACGGTCGGTCGTCGGAGGAGGATGAGGAGGGTCCGGTGTAGCTCCTCCTGATGGTGTGGCAGGTAGCGAAGACGGTGATTCTGTAATCCCTAAAAGAAGGAGCCACAGATTAGACTGATTCATTCAACAAAGATGTGAACCCAGCATGCAGTGTGTTTCATCACGTTCCTTCAGAACAGCTTCGGTTCTCCATCTGTGAGGGAATCATTCACTCATTTGGTGGAAAACATCTGTTCAAAATCTCCCTCCCAAAAAAACACCTTATCTTTTAAAATCATCTGAAAGATCCAAGAAGGATCTCAATGACCACTAGAAACACCTAAAGAACCGCCAGAACTTCCACATTGACCACTAGAACCACATAAAACACCCATACAACCTCCTTAGTGACCACTAGAAAGACCGTAAGAACCCTGAGCGCCCCCTTAATAACAATAAGAACCTAAAGGACCACCAGAGCCTCCTCAATGACCACAATAACCACCTAAAGGAGCTCTAGAACCACCTAATGGACCACTAGTACCACCTGATAGACCACTACAACTACCTAAAGGATCTCAACAACCACCTAAAGCAGTGCTAGCACCACCTATTGGAGCTCTAGAACCACCTAATGGACCACTAGTACCATGTGATGGATCGCTAGTACCACCTAAAGGACAATTACAACCACCTAAAGGAGCTCTAGAACCACCTAAAGGAACTCTAGAACCACCTAAATAAAGGAGCTCTAGAACCACCTAATGGACCACTAGTACCACCTAAGACAGTGGTTCTCAACTGGTCTGGCTGCGGGACACACCATCACTCCTTAATGACAAGCCGCGACCCACGACCCAAATTATATATAAACATCGAACAAAAAGTTCGGAAATTAGTGTTTGGTAGATTATTTCTCTGTTGTAACAATGTGCGTTGGTACATGGAGGGTGATAAGAAGCTGTACTTGGAGGGACTTAGGACCCAGGGGAGTGTAGGTGAAGCATGGGCCTGTGGTCTAGCGTGGCAATGACCTGCAGGAGGAAGTTCTGCTAATAAAGAGTTGAGTTAAGAGAGTTTGTTCTCTCGTGCTCATGTGTTCATTTAAAAACACAATGTGTTTTAATATTGTCACGATTGATCCGGTAACGAGGTGTGTGTGTGTGTGTGTGTGTGTGTGTGTGTGTGTGTGTGTGTGTGTGTGTGTGTGTGTGTGTGTGTGTGTGTGTGTGTGTGTGTGTGTGTCCGGACCTTTGCCAGAGGAGATTTTCTGGACCTTTTGGAATTTGAATTGAAGACCCCTGATCTAGTCGATGAATAGCTACCTTAGCAGCCGACCCAGCAACTCTGCACACTTGCTGAGTTTCTCTTCCTGTTTGGCGATGCTGGCCCCGCCCTCGCAGCGGTCCAGCCAGTAGAAAGCGGAGATGCTGTCGATTAGGAGGAGTGCGAGTCCGGGCCGCGATGACAGGGAAGTCTCCAGGAAGTGGAGGGTGAGGACGAGCTGGGAGGAGGACGAGCAGTGGACGACCAGGAGGCGAGACAGGCACGACCGCAACGCTGCCTCATCTGAACCGGAGCAAGACATGCCGGTAGAACAAGCTAGAGACACAGAGACAGATTTTTATAATCTTCAGTAATTCATTGACAGACTATGGATGAATGTCAGTTTTTGCAGCCACAGTCTGAACATCCGGAGTTGAATTATGTTCCCAGTACGACCGCCGGTGTGTGTGTGTGTACCAGCATTCAGTCTGCTGTCCAGGATGCTGACCAGTCGTAACATGTCCAGACTGTAGTCGGTGTCCACAAACACAACGTCCACCTCCAGACCGCCGGATGCTACCGGCAACACGCAGCGACACAGCAGGTGGTAGAGCAATTCTGTCTTGCCTAACACACACACACACACACTTTACAGGAAGTTCTAACCAGGCAAGGCAAGTTTATTTGTATAGCACATTTCAACAACAAGGTAATTCAAAGTGCTTCACATAAAACCATTAAAAGCATCAAAACATAAGACAAAAGAAAAGGAGATTTAAAAACAATTAAGAACATTCATTAAAACATTAAAAAACAGTGTAAGAAATAAAATGCAGTAGTAAAATGCAGAAATGCAGGAAATTCTTGAATATATTAATTGAATGTGGTTGAATTAAAGGCAGCAAACAGAAAAGTCTTCAATCTTGATTTAAATGAGCTGAGGGTCTCAGCAGACCTGCAGCTTTCTGGACTTTGTTCCAGATATGTGGAGCAGAAACACTGAACGCTGCTTCTCCATGTTTAGTTCTGACTCTGGGAACAGGAAGTAGACCGGTCCCAGACGAGCTGAGGGGTCGGGATGGTTCATAAGGGAACAGGAAGTAGATCGGTCCCAGACGACCTGAGGGGTCGGGGTGGTTCAAAAGGGAACAGGAAGTAGACCGGTCCCAGACGACCTGAGGGGTCGGGGTGGTTCAAAAGGGAACAGGAAGTAGACCGGTCCCAGACGACCTGAGGGGTCGGGGTGGTTCATAAGGGAACAGGAAGTAGACCGGTCCCAGACGACCTGAGGGGTCGGGGTGGTTCAAAAGGGAACAGGAAGTAGACCGGTCCCAGACGACCTGAGGGGTCGGGGTGGTTCATAAGGGAACAGGAAGTAGACCGGTCCCAGACGACCTGAGGGGTCGGGATGGTTCATAAGGGAACAGGAAGTAGACCGGTCCCAGACGACCTGAGGGGTCGGGTGGTTCATAAGGGAACAGGAAGTAGACCGGTCCCAGACGACCTGAGGGGTCGGGATGGTTCATAAGGTAGCAGCAGATCAGAGATGTGTTTTGGCCCTAAACCATTCAGTGCTTTGTAAACCAACAGCAGGATTTTAAAGTCAAGTCTTTGTTGGACAGGAAGCCAGTGCAAAGACATCAGAACTGGGGTGATGTGATCCACCCTCCTGGTCTTAGTGAGGACTCGAGCTGCAGCGTTCTGAATCAGCTGCAGCTTTCTGACGGACTTTTTACAGAGACCTGTAAACACACCGTTACAGTCGTCCAGTCTGCTGAAGATGAATGCATGGACACATTTTACCTGTTGAGACAGAAGTCCTCTCATCCTTGATATATTCTGCAGCTGATAGGAGGCTGATCTTGTGATTGTCTTGATGTGGCTGTTCAGGTTGAGGTCTGAATCCATAACTAAAAGGTAGTAAAGGTAGAAGTACTTCCTGTGAAGTGAACTCACCTGTTCCCTCTGTTCCATACAGCTCAACCACCTCACCTGTGAAACATGTGAGCTGATCAGTCAACACTCATGTGTAATCATGCTAATGCTAATATATTTATGCTTTGGTTCCCTGATGTCATGTGACCCGTGCTGACAGGAAGTGGGCGTGGTCAGTCACCATGGTTGGGTCCTCCATCTTCAGTAAACATTTGAGGTTCGATGTCCTTCAGACAACGACGGGCCTCCAGACGAGCAAAAAGCTGCAGAGACACAACTGATCAGTCTACAGTCTATTGACTGTAATATACCGTACCATCATCTGTTAATATACCGTACCATCATCTGTTAATAGACCGTACCATCATCTGTTAATAGACCGTACCATCGTCTGTTAATAGACCGTACCATCGTCTGTTAATAGACCGTACCATCGTCTGTTAATAGACCGTACCATCATCTGTTAATAGACCGTACCATCATCTGTTTATAGACCGTACCATCATCTGTTAATAGACCGTACCATCATGTGTTAATAGACCGTACCATCATCTGTTTATATACCGTACCATCATGTCTAACTGTTTATAGACCGTACCATCATCCGTTTATAGACCGTACCATCATCTGTTTATAGACCGTACCATCATGTCTAACTGTTTATAGACCGTACCATCATCCGTTTATAGACCGTACCATCATCCGTTTATAGACCGTACCATCATCCGTTTATAGACCGTACCATCATCCGTTTATAGACCGTACCATCATCCGTTTATATACCGTACCATCATCCGTTTATATACCGTACCATCATCTGTTTATAGACCGTACCATCATCTGTTAATATACCGTACCATCATGTTTATATACCGTACCATCATCTGTTTATAGACTGTACCATCATGTCTAACTGTTTATAGACCGTACCATCACTAGTCATTACTCTTGTAAAATTACGTGCTGAATCCTCTAGAAGTAATCCAGGTATTAGTCGTATGTTTCCCAATGTATTTAGTCCCCTTTATCCTTCAAACTTAGGTAAAGTTGGAAAGATATTCAAAGATTCGGACTTCCCGGTTCAATAAATCGTGAGTGAAACGTTGCTAAAATCAAAGGATACCTCCCTGTAACCGGTGAGGTAACGTGAGACAACAAGCTACAACCTTCATTTCATCAGAACGGGCCGTCTTACGGCTCCTCCGAGCTGGACAAACGCCATTGGTCTCAATTAAAATACCTCCTACAACAATATTCAATAGCTTCACTGTCACGCAATGTAATGTAACCAAAATCCCTTCACGCATCAACGGGCTTCTCCTTGTTGTACTGCAGCTGCTGTTTTGATAAAATATGCTTTTGATTAATTATGGTGAATTTTTATTGGAAACTCTTTTCACTAAATTCGCTCTTATAGTGTAGTGTGACCAACATCTGTCTAACCACCAGGGGTCGCTTTGGGTTGTACTACAGCAGTAATTATTGAGAAATCTGCTTTTGTACACTGCTGAGGATTTTTTATTGGAAATAATATTCAATAACTTTAACAAAAGCATCAAAAGCATTTTTTACCTAAATAACAATTGTAGTACAACAAGGTGAAGCCCATTGATGTAAGAAGTGATTTTTGTCACTACACTTTATAACAGGGAAGTATTGAAAATATTTCCATTACAAATTCACAGAAATTAATCAAAAGCATATTTTATCAAAACAGCAGCTGTAGTACAACAAGGAGAAGCCCGTTGATGCGTGAAGGGATTTGGGTTACATTACATTGCGTGACAGTGAAGCTATTGAATATTGTTGTAGGAGGTATTTTCCGCATTGCACTTTGTCGACGGTCCCTGGGCTCATTGAGACCAATGGCGTTTGTCCAGCTCGGAGGAGCCGTAAGACGGCCCGTTCTGATGAAATGAAGGTTGTAGCTTGTTGTCTCACGTTACCTCACTACGGTTACAGGGAGGTATCCTTTGATTTTAGCAACGTTTCACTAACGATTTATTGAACCGGGAAGTCCGAATCTTTGAATATCTTTCCAACTTTACCTAACCTCTCATTCACATGTTCTACTCTTTAATCCAGGTATTAGTCGTATCCAGTCTGTAAACATGGTCATGTTATAACACAGAGAGCTACTTGAAGCACGTGGACGTAAAGTTACGAGTTTACTTTCTGACCTGAGCGCCACTTTCAGTCATTTCAACACCATCTTCATCTTCATCTTCATCTTCATCTCCTCAACAAACAAATTCTGCCGCTTCTGTTTGAGCTCACTTCCTGTTTGTTTTCTTACCGTAATGTACAAGAGTGATGTGTTACCGTAGTGTCTGGTGTGCGCAGCCAAGGGAGTGCACAAATATATTTGGGCAACAAAACGTATTTATGTATACACGGTAAACAAAAAAGAAAAAAAATATATATATAATTGTATAATATGTGTAATCTAATAATATTAACGTAATATATATATATATATTTATATAAATATGTATTAATAAGATAAGATAAAATAAGATAATCCTTTATTAGTCCCTCAGTGGGGAAATTACAGGATTACAGCAGCATTGCTCACAAGTAATAAAATAAGATAAAAATCAAGTAATAAACTAAAAAAATAAACTAAACAGTAAACAGTAATAAAAAATATGACAGTAAAGAAGAATAAAAAATATACCAGTATATACAGACGGAGTAAAATGTAAAATGTAATAATGTAAGTATTTATATATATATATGAACATGTGAGAATGTGACAGACACACAGACAGGAAGTATATATTTGTGCTGGACAACGATTAAAATATTTAATCGCGATTAATCGCATGGATTTTTTGCGATTAATCGCAAAAATGTTATGGCAAAGTTCAATAATGAATTATAAAGTAGTGTATTGCGCACTTTTATTTTGAAAGTGCTGCTCTATGAACTAAAGGGCAATAACATTTGGTTCACGAGATGCAGGCAGCATGTTTCATACTTCATGTGAATATAATTCATACTTTGTTGGCATCTTATTCTGAAAACCGGATGTTCGTCTGAAGAAACCGGATGTTGTCTCACGTTAACGTTTCCATTAACTTTCAAAGTCCTTCGCTCTGATCTGTGCGTTTGAATGCGTTCACGGTGAATGTCAGCGTAGAGCTGCACTAACGTGAGCATCTGACTACAGGATGTTTGCTGCTTTGTCCCACTGCTCTTGTCTTCTTGTTGTTATGTCTGTGTATTGTCTCTTGTCTTTCAATTTAAAAAAAATAAAAAAAATAAATAAAAATGCGCTAACGCGCGATAAAATAATTGTCGGCGTTAATTAATGAATGCGTTAACTCAGAATTAACGTGTTAACTTGCCCAGCACTAATATATATATATATATATATATATATATATATATATATATATATATATATATATATATATATATATATATATATATATATATATATATATATATATATATATATATATATATATATATATATATATATATATATATAGATATATATAGGAGCATAAAGTACATCACATTAGTCATGTAGCAGACGCTTTCATCCAAAGCCACTTACAAAACGTGTGTTCAACATATTCAAGAGAACTACTCGTCACCAGAAGTCATGAGTGCATCTCCTCCTTTAAACGAGCATCATAGAGCAGAAACCAGAGCAGTACAGAGACAAACTAATACAATAAGTGCAATAAGCTAGTATGAACACAGTAAGTGGTGAGTGAAGGTTCAGGGTAAAGGAAGGTCCAGAGTTTCCTACGCTAAGGGAGCTAGGAAAGGAAGGTCCAGTTTCCTACACTAAAGGAGCTAGGAAAAGAAGGTCCAGAGTTCCATTGTGAGGAAGAAGATGAGAAGGAGAGGAGGAGGTGGAGGAGAGGAGGTAGAGAAGGAGGTGGAGGAGCTTTACAGTTGAGCAGATTTCAGGCTGAACAGAAGAACAGAAACAATAATGATGAATTGATTATTGATCTCCGATCGATCACATCTTTATTAAAGAGACAGAACAGAATTGATCCTTCAGACAAACAGAAAGCGTCTCTGGTCCCTCGGGAGGTTCTCCTGAGGCTCTGGCAGCGTTCTGTCAGAAGAACCTCATGTAGATCAGGAGGACTGAGCGTGCTCAGTGACGACCTCCATGTCCTCGACGGCCACCACCGTCTCTTCCTGTTTGTAAGTGAGAGCGGGCGTCATGTCGTCGTCAAACAGGATGGGCGGGGCCTCCTCCACAGGCTCCGCCCCCACACCGTGCATGCGTTTCCTGTGCTGCTGCAAGTTCCCTCTGCGGTTGAAGCGCGCAGCGCAGAGGTCGCAGGCGAACGGACGCTCTCCGGTGTGGACGACCACGTGTCTGGCAAGCTGCGAGCGGCACTTCTTGTCTTTGCCACAGATGTGACAGACGAAGCTCTGCGGCAGCTTGGCCCCGTCGGCGTGGACGACCTCACGGTGCCTCTTCAGGTGTCCGAGGCGCCGGAAGCTGCGGCTGCAGAAGTCGCAGCTGTACGGTCGGTTATCGCTGTGGATCAGCGAGTGACTCGCCAGCAGCGACTTGAATTTGAAAACCTTGCCGCAGATCGGACACGGGAATGCTTTGACCGGCGCCGCGCTCCTCCGGCGGCCCGCGGCGTGCGACCCCTCGTTGACTTTCACCCTCAGGTGGATACGCAGGTGGTGCTGCTTAAGGCAGGTGGCGCGCTGGAAGCCGCGCAGACAGACGCCGCAGCGGTGAGGCTTGTCGCCCGAGTGGATGCGAGAGTGAGCGGCGAGCAGCGCCTCGGTCTTCAGCCGCTTACCGCAGATGCCGCAGGCGAGCCGCGAGTCGGGCGGCGGGTTCTCGTGGCCGTCGGCCCGGTTGCCGTGAACCAGGACCTTGTGGCGC
Organism: Lycodopsis pacificus; assembly: GCA_028022725.1. Lineage (NCBI taxonomy): Eukaryota > Metazoa > Chordata > Actinopteri > Perciformes > Zoarcidae > Lycodopsis > Lycodopsis pacificus. The sequence goes on along the minus strand of CM051704.1, from coordinate 22,856,656 downwards.
TTCAGCTGGTACTGACGGCCAAACTTGCGTCCGCAGACGTCGCAGAGGTGCGGCCGTTCCCCAGTGTGAGTCTGGAAGTGGACCGCCAGCTGCGACCGGCACTTGAACTCTTTGCCGCAGAGGTCGCAGAGCAGCGAGTTCGGCGTCTGCGGCTCGGCGGCGCCGCGGACGTGAGCGATCTTCTTGTGGTGCTCGAGGTCGTTGGTCCTCATGTAGGCTTTGGGGCACAGATCACAGCGGTGAGGTTTGATCCCCGAGTGGATGACCTCGTGGGTCTTCAGCCTGGACCTGCAGCTGAAGGTCTTACCGCACGCCGCGCACAGCCAGGCCTGGACCGCGCGCTGCTTCTCCAGCTTGGCGACGCCGTTGGGGTGCAGGCGGCTCAGGTGGTGCTGCAGGTTGTCTCTGCGGTTGAAGCGGAGTTCACACAGATGGCAGCCGAACGGCTTCTTCCCCGTGTGGATGAAGGAGTGTCGGGCCAGACTAGACTTGTTCTTCATCACTTTACCACACACGTCACATACGGTGCTGTCGGGCTCCAGCTTTACTGCACCCACAGGTGCATGATGGGAGTCTGAGTCCAGCTGGACCTCCTGGTCCGGGTGTGAGTTCACAGCTGGGGGGGGGGGGGGGGGGGGGGGGAAGAGTAGGGAGTTAATACTTCACAAGAAACTTTATTATGACACTGATGAGTCAAATGTATCATAAAAACGAAATAATCCTTTTCAATAAATACACTTAATATAAACATGAATAAATAAATAAAGTAAATTAAAAAATAAAATACAAGAAACTTAATTATTATTGATAAAATATATAAAAAAATATATTTGACATATAGGCACTGATAATCACAAATAAAACAAGAAACTTGCATATGAAAAATAAAGATATTGATAAAATGAATATAAAATGAATAAATAATATTTTTCCTTCTGCTTAATAAATCATTTCAATGAAAATACTGTAAATAAAACGAAATTAAATTTTTTTTATTTCTACAAAATAAAATTATATTTTGAAGTCAGATATTTGATCATGAATGAAGACAGACTTCTCCACTCACCTCCTTCAGGTGGAGTCCAGGTGGGATCACCTGTGTTCTCCTCCTCCTCCTCCTCCTCCTCCTCCTCCTCCTCCTCCTCCTCCTCCTCCTCCTCCTCCTCCTCCTCCTCCTCCTCCTCCTCCTCCTCCTCCTCCTCCTCCTCCTCCTCCTCCTCCTCCTCCTGTTGGATGTCAGTAACAGGCGACACACGACAGTAGCGGCGTTGAGAAGAACCTTGTTTGACGGCTTTAGACCTCTGAAGTCTCCTGAGGGACCTGGACTGTGTGGGTTTGATGGGTCTGGTTCTGGTCCGGTTGGTGGTGCAGTGCTGCAGCAGAGCGCCACCGTCTGGTCCATCAGGTCTTACTGCAAAACACTGCAGCAGCATCGCAGAAGAACCTGCAGAGTTTTAACATAGAATAAAGTATTCAAGTCTAGAATAAAGTCTAGAACAATGTATTTAAGTCTAGAAAAAGTATTTAGGTCTAGAATAAAGTCTAGAATAAAGTCTAGAATAAAGTCTAGAATAACGTATTTAAGTTTAGAATAACGTATTTAAGTCTAGAATAAAGTATTTAGGTCTAGAATAAAGTATTCAAGTATAGAATAAAGTATTCAAGTCTAGGTTAAAGTCTAGAATAATGTATTCAAGTCTAGAATAAAGTCTAGAATAAAGTATTTAGGTCTAGAATAAAGTCTAGAATAAAGTCTAGAATAAAGTCTAGAATAACGTATTTAAGTTTAGAATAACGTATTTAAGTCTAGAATAAAGTATTTAGGGCTAGAATAAAGTATTCAAGATAGAATAAAGTATTCAAGTCTAGGTTAAAGTCTAGAATAATGTATTCAAGTCTAGAATAAAGTATTTAGGTCTAGAATAAAGTATAGAATAACGTATTTAAGTTTAGAATAAAGTATTTAAGTCTAGAATAAAGTCTAAAACAATGTATTTAAGTCTAGAATAAAGTCTAGAATAAAGTATTTAAGTCTAGAATAAAGTCTAGAATAAAGTATTTAAGTCGAGAATAAAGTCCAGAATAAAGTATTTAAGTCTAGAATAAAGTCTAGAATAAAGTATAGAATAACGTATTTAAGTTTAGAATAAAGTATAGAATGAAGTATTCAAGTCTAAAACAATGTATTTAAGTCTAGAATAAAGTCTAGAATAAAGTATTTAAGTCTAGAATAAAGTCTAGAATAAAGTATTTAAGTCTAGAATAAAGTCTAGAATAAAGTATTCAGGTCTATAATAAAGTATTCAGGTCTAGAATAAAGTATTCAAGTCTAGAATAAAGTATTCAGGTCTAGAATGCAGTATTCAAGTCTAGACTAAAGTATTCAGGTCTAGAATAAAGTATTCAGGTCTAGAATAAAGTATTTAAGTCTAGAATGCAGTATTCAAGTCTAGACTAAAGTATTCAGGTCTAGAATAAAGTATTCAGGTCTAGAATGAAGTATTCAAGTCTAGAATGCAGTATTCAAGTCTAGACTAAAGTATTCAGGTCTAGAATAATGTATTCAAGTCTAGAATAATGTATTCAAGTCTAGAATAATGTATTCAAGTCTAGAATAAAGTATTTAAGTCTAGAATAAAGTATGGAATAAAGTATTCACGTCTAGAATAATGTCTAGAATAAAGTATTTAAGTCTAGAATAAAGTATTTAGGTCTAGAATAAAGTCTAGAATAAAGTATTCAAGTCAAGAATAAAGTATTTAAGTCTAGAATAAAGTATAGAATAAAGTATTCACGTCTAGAATAATGTCTAGAATAATGTCTAGAATAAAGTATTTAAGTCTAGAATAAAGTATTTAGGTCTAGAATAAAGTCTAGAATAAAGTATTCAAGTCTAGAATAAAGTATTTAGGTCTAGAATAAAGTCTAGAATAAAGTATTCAGGTCTAGAATAAAGTATTCAAGTCTAGAATAAAGTATTCAGGTCTAGCATAAAGTATTCAAGTCTAGAATGCAGTATTCAAGTCTAGACTAAAGTATTCAGGTCTAGAATAAAGTATTCAAGTCTAGAATAAAGTATTCAGGTCTAGAATGCAGTATTCAAGTCTAGACTAAAGTATTCAGGTCTAGAATAAAGTATTCAAGTCTAGAATAAAGTATTTAAGTCTAGAATAAAGTATTCAAGTCTAGAATAAAGTATTCCAGTCTAGAATAAAGTATTCAAGTCTAGAATAAAGTACTCAAGTCTAGAATAAAGTACTCAAGTCTAGAATAAAGTACTCAAGTCTAGAATAAAGTATTCCAGTCTAGAATAAAGTCTTAGGTCTAGAATAAAGTATTCCAGTCTAGAATAAAGTCTTAGGTCTAGAATAAAGTATTCAGGTCTAGAATAAAGTATTCAGGTCTATAATAAGGTCTTCAAGTCTAGAAGTGTTGAGGTCTAGAATAAAGTCTAGACTAAATTGTGGGAGGGTTGGTAGACCCAGTAGAACGCAGTAGAGTCCTGCTGGACAAACCGTGTATCACCTGTGTGTCTCCAGCTGAGCTGCTGAGTCAGTAGATCCACCTGAACAGCAGCGTCTCTCCTATCTGCTGAGTCACTCTGACAGCCGACCTCCCTCCTATCCTCCTCCGGACTCTCCCACTGACAGCCCACCTCCTTCCTCCTCGTCTCCTCCTCTCCTCCGTCTCTCAGCAGGAAGACACACAGCTCTTCTCCTCCTGCAGGAGGCTCCAGGAGTCCAGAAGACATCTCTGAAACATGTATTAATCAACCTGGATTAATGGTACTGCTGCATTCATGTGTAGTACTGTGAAAAATACAACATGTACCTCTGAGATATAGTATAAAATACAATATGTACCTCTGAGACGTAGTATAGTATAAAATACAATATGTACCTCTGAGACGTAGTATAGTATAAAATACAACATGTACCTCTGAGACGTAGTGTAGAAGTCTGAAGTACTCAAGTAAAGTACAAGTACCTCAGGTAATATTACAGCAGCGATTAATAGCGATTTCTTTTTCATCACTAGGTACCGTAATGTATATGATAGTGTGGTGTGTAGGGTCACGGGGTTTGTGTGCACATTTAGGGAGTTTTAGGGTCTTTGTTTGCAGTCGGTCAGCGGCAGGGCCCAGATGTTGCTGAACTGTTCTACTGTGTCCAGATGGGGCTGAACTGTTCTGCTCTGTCCAGATGTTGCTGAACTGCTATACTCTGTCCAGATGTTGCTGAACTGCTATACTCTGTCCAGATGTTGCTGAACTGCTATACTCTGTCCAGATGTTGCTGAACTGTTATACTCTGTCCAGATGTTGCTGAACTGTTATACTCTGTCCAGATGTTGCTGAACTGCTCTACTGTGTCCAGCTGTGACTGAACTGTTCTACTCTGTCCAGCTGTGACTGAACTGTTCTACTCTGTCCAGATGTGACTGAACTGTTCTACTCTGTCCAGATGTGACTGAACTGTTCTACTCTGTCCAGATGTGACTGAACTGTTCTACTCTGTCCAGATGTGACTGAACTGTTCTACTCTGTCCAGATGTGACTGAACTGTTCTACTCTGTCCAGATGTGACTGAACTGTTCTACTCTGTCCAGATGTGACTGAACTGTTCTACTCTGTCCAGCTGTTGCTGAACTGTTCTACTGTGTCCAGCTGTTGCTGAACTGCTCTACTGTGTCCAGCTGTTGCTGAACTGCTCTACTGTGTCCAGATGTGACTGAACTGCTCTACTGTGTCCAGATGTTGCTGAACTGTTCTACTGTGTCCAGATGTGACTGAACTGTTCTACTCTGTCCAGCTGTGACTGAACTGTTCTACTCTGTCCAGCTGTGACTGAACTGTTCTACTCTGTCCAGCTGTTGCTGAACTGTTCTACTGTGTCCAGATGTGACTGAACTGCTCTACTGTGTCCAGATGTTGCTGAACTGTTCTACTGTGTCCAGATGTTGCTGTACTGTTCTACTCTGTCCAGCTGTGACTGAACTGTTCTACTCTGTCCAGCTGTTGCTGAACTGTTCTACTGTGTCCAGATGTGACTGAACTGTTCTACTGTGTCCAGATGTTGCTGAACTGTTCTACTCTGTCCAGCTGTTGCTGAACTGTTCTACTGTGTCCAGATGTTGCTGTGGTCCTGGTCCAGCAGAAGACAGTAGAACCAGGTCACTTCCTCTCTCTCTCTGTAGGAGGGAGAGCCCAGGAGCAGCACATTGATGCACCACTTCATTGATGAATGAAGTGCACATGAGCAGCACCTCTGTTCTGGTGATGGGACATGCTCCTCCTGTCCCACGCTGTCTGGCATAGAGCCTTCATGACTGATAGAGTCCAACGCGTTCTCCACATCAACAAACAAGACAAGACTTCAGCATGTTGTGTTTGGTGGACATGTTTGTTCGTTACAGTGTGAAGGTATGTACATGGTCGGTTAGCTTTTCCTCAAGATGGAGTGTTTGTGAAGGAAATGTCGTATTCTTTGATGTAGAATACGAATACAATGAACCGAGACAGCTGCTGACACAGATGCTGGTCTCTCTCATCTCCGCTCACAGTTAGCGTTAGCACAATTAGCATTAGCACAATTAGCATTAGCACAGTTAGCGTTAGCACAGTTAGCGTTAGCACAGTTAGCGTTAGCACAATGCTAACAGCAGCTACTTCCACATTAACCCAACTGATGAAATAAAAGTGTCCGTTTTACCTGCTGAGCGCGTGAGGAGTCGTAAACACTAAAGTACAGCCGACACTGAGGGCCGAAACAGGAAGCACATCTTCTTCCTCTTCTTCTTCTTCTTTTCCGCTTCCGGTATGATGCGCTCTAAGGCGGGTCAGTGCTGCCACCTATAGGTCAAACCGTGTAAGTAACAGAACCTTCTTCATTTGGCTGTTAACATATATATATGTATACTTAAATATATATATCAATATGTATACATATACATGTTGATATATTTATGTATATATATGATGTTTTCATTTTGAAATGATTGTATTTTCAGACAAAAAATACAATCATTTCAAAATGAAAACATAATTTTAAAGTAAATTAACACAGTCTCTCTCAAGGTGCGTTCACACCGGTCGCGTTTTTTTTTTTGACGCGCGTCGAGATTACATACAAAGTCTATGCACAGACGCGATGAGACTGGCGCGCCGCGATTTTGCGATTCGGCGGCGCATTGGACGCGTTATTGCAGTGCGGTGGACGCGTTGGACGCCGCAAAATCGCCAACGCGCGAGTTGAAATTTTTCAACTTCTGCGACATAATCGCGTGACGCTGTGGCGCGATAGCCTATCAGCGTTGAGTTGCTCCCCCCGTCATCAGTGCCGTAGCTCCTGCCCGTGCAGAATCGCAAACAACAATGGAGGACAAATAAATCCTGTAGCCGTCTGTGTTCACC
>CM051704.1:22830244-22845244 GCA_028022725.1 Lycodopsis pacificus | reverse complement strand
AAGAAAAGGAAAATATAAGAAGGACATAGGAAGGAAAGCAGGTATGCAAAGGAAGGAAACGAAGGGAAGAAAGTGGTCAGAAAGGAAAGGAAGATGCATGTGACAGCAAAGGAAATTAGTGAAGCAGGGAAGGACTGTACTTGTGTCTCTCTTTTCAAAAGCTCTTTAACACTACAAATCATCATTTACCCATTCACACCCATCCATACACTTACCAGAACTATCTCACATTCACACCCATCCATACACTGATCACAACTATCTCACATTCACATCCATCCATACACTGATCACAACTATCTCACAAAATCGTCCCAGCTTGTTCTGCTGTGTACGTGTTGTGTTGTGTTTCCTGATATCAGGAACGTAAAGGCTTCGTGTCAGCTTCGTGTCAGCTTCATGCCAGTGTGGCGCTCCGTGATCTCAGCGAGCTGTGTTCACACGTCGGCTGTTTACAGCTGTATGAACACTAAACTAATTGATTTTGCTGTGATTGAACTGCAATAAGGGACGCCGAAATAACTACATAATGATGCCGATTAAAAAGTCTGAATTCATGTTTTGTTAGTTCTCTCCACAAGACGACAAGCAAATAACTTTTAAAATACTTGTTTTCTCAATGGAGTCTGGATCGATCGATCGGTGTTATGCTAAGCTAACATTGTAGCAGGAGTAAATACGGCAGCGTCTACTCATTGTTTGTACCGTGTGGTTTACACACACATGTACACACATCGTCTGGTCTCCAGTAATATGAGGCATCGTAGAGTTCTGGTGAACACAGACGATACAGGATATGTTTCCTGATTCAACGTCAGGACGTCAGTGATGACAGGAGGAGCATCTCAACGCTGATAGGCTATCGCGCCGCAGCGCCCGCCCCAAATGCTCTCATTGGTTGAGACGCATGAGGACATCCCGCCCCCCTGTGAGCGATGCTCTGTCTGTGTATTCAGAGCCAGTGAGCAACGGACTTTTAAAATAATAATACAAAATAAAACAAATGCGTTAACGCGTGATAAAATAATTGTCGCCGTTAATTAATTAACGCGTTAACTTGCCCAGCACTAATACATATATAAACATATATGTATTTATATTCTCCTGGACCTGTCTGCGGCGTTTGACACGGTGAACCACCAGATGCTCCTCTCCACCCTCGAGGGGATGCATCCTACCTGACAGGTCGATCCTACCAGGTGACATGGAGGGGGGCCGTGTCAGAACCACGCATGCTGACTACGGGGGTTCCACAAGGCTCAGTCCTGGGCCCCCTTCTCTTCTCGCTCTACACAACATCTCTGGGTTCTGTTATTTGCTCGCATGACTTCTCTAACCATTGTTATGCCGATGACACCCAGCTGGTCTTGTCAAAACCGAGCTGCTGTTCCTCCCGCACAGAGACCTGTCCATCACCATGACGATACCGTGGTGACGCTGACTCAGACTGTGAGGAACCTGGGTGTGACTCTGGACGACCAACTGTCGTTCTCAGCAGACATTGCATCGGTTACACGCTGCTGCAGGTTCCTGCTCTACAGCATCAGGAGGATTCACTTCCTCACTGAGGAGATGGTGCAGGTGCTCATCCAGGCTCTGGTCATCTCCCGCTGGACTACTGCAACTCACTACTTGCCAGAGCCCCGGCGTCGGCCATCAGACCTCTGGAGCTTGTCCAGAAAGCTGCAGCTCGCCTGGTGTTCAATCGCCCCAAGTTCTCCCACAACTTGCCTTCTCCGTTCTCTGCACTGGCTCCTGTAAGAGCATCCAGTGTGAGACTCTGGTGCTAGTCTACAGGGCAGTGAAGGGAACAGCTCCTTCCTATCTCCAGGCCACGGTCAAGCCCTACACCCCCGCCCGACCTCTTGGCTCTGCTGCCTTGGGGCAATCGGTCGCCCCGTCGCTCAGAGGTCCCTGCGGCCGATCGACCCGGTCACGGCTGTTTCCTGTCCTGACCCCTCAGTGGTGGAATGAACTCCCCACTGACCTCAGGACAGCAGAGTCACTGTCCATCTTTCATCAGGCTGAAGGCTCACCTCTTCAAGAAGCACTACCCTGAAGACTCACCTCTTCAAGAGGCCTACCTGAAGACTCACCTCTTCAAGAAGCACTACCCTGAAGACTCACCTCTTCAAGAAGTACTACCCTGAAGACTCACCTCTTCAAGAAGTACTACCCTGAAGACTCACCTCTTCAAGAAGTACTACCTGAAGACTCACCTCTTCAAGAAGCACTACCCTGAAGACTCACCTCTTCAAGAAGTACTACCCTGAAGACTCACCTCTTCAAGAAGTACTACCTGAAGACTCACCTCTTCAAGAAGTACTACCCTGAAGACTCACCTCTTCAAGAGACCTACCTGAAGACTCACCTCTTCTAGAAGTACTACCTGAGCCTTCTACGTCGCACATACTTAGCATCTATTGTATTCATACTAGCTTATTGCACTTATTGTATTAGTTTGTCTCTGTACTGCTCTGGTTTCTGCTCTATGATGCTCGTTTAAAGGAGGAGATGCACTCATGACTTCTGGTGACGAGTAGTTCTCTTGAATATGTTGAACACACGTTTTGTAAGTGGCTTTGGATGAAAGCGTCTGCTACATGACTGTAATGTGATGTAATATATATATTTATCTATATATGGTGATAGTCACAGGAACATGAACCATGGAGGGAGGTCTCACCCTGGCTGTGTTGTAGATCCTGAAGATGCGGCTGATGACGTCCTCCTCCAGGTCTGCAGACACAAACTCCACCTGCAGGGACCCGAGACGATGGAGGCCGTTCTCAGGCCAGTACTGAGGACACAGCTGGGACACAGAGAACCCTATTAATACAGAGACCTGGTCTATACTGAGACCTGAGACCTGGTCTACTTTATACTGAGGCCTGATCTACTTCATACTGAGACCTGGTCTACGCTGAGACCTGGTCTAGTGTGTACCTGAGCCGGGTCGACGTCGTTCAACATCACGATGGACGTACAGTGGTAGTCGAGGACCAGACGCCAGAAGTCCTTCACCGTGTTGGGCAAAGGATGTTGGGTAACGATGAACGCTGACGGCTGCTTGTAGCTCTGCAACAATTAACACACGTCCATATATGGTCATACAGCAGGAAGTGACATCACACAGGGGAACAACAAACCGCATCAACAACAACAATGAATTGAAGATTTAATATGACAGGAGCTCTGAGCTAACACACACACACACACTCTGTGGGCAAGTGTTTGGTTGGTTTCCATGACAACAGAGTGGTTTATTGGTGAAATGGTAGAGTTGGATGTTCAGGACAATACTGTGTTTGTGTGTGTTTCTAAACCCATTAACCCACTCTGTCTCTCTGTCTGTCTGTCTGTCGTTCTGTCTCTCTGTCTGTCTGTCATTCTGTCTGTCTGTCTGTCTGTGAGTCTGTCTGTCTGTCTGTCTGTCTCTCTGTCTGTCTGTCGTTCTGTCGTTCTGTCTCTCTGTCTCTGTCTGTCTGTCTGTCTGTGAGTCTGTCTGTCTGTCTGTGAGTCTGTGAGTCTGTCTGTGAGTCTGTCTGTGAGTCTGTCTGTCTGTCTCTCTGTCTGTCTGTCTGTCTGTGAGTCTCTCTGTCTGTCTCTCTGTCTCTCTGTCTGTCTCTCTGTCTGTGCGTCCGTCCGTCTGTCTCTTTCTGCCCCAAAGTGTTTAATATGACATAAATATAAAGTATACAATGAAATAAATATTTATTTTGTAATATATATGAATTATGAAAAAATAATAATAACAGAAGTGACAATATGATCAATATTAACTTAGTGGTGCAATAGGATGTTCCAGACATCCCCTAAGGGCCCTGGTGGTTACATACGTCCATCAGAGCAGCGTTGATGTAGTTGGAGCTCTCTCCGTCGATGGTGATGAGGAACGGAAGGCAGCGGTCTGGAGGCAACACGTCCATGCACCGGTTCTTCTCGTGGTTCCTCGGCAGCAGAGCGATGCTGCAGTCCTCCACCCGAAGAGTGGGCGTCACCATGTTCAGAGTCTGAGCACAGATACACCGATATCAGTCAGATCAAACAATCACGATCAATATCATCACCAATCAAGATCAACATCATCACCAATAAAGATCAATATCATCACCAATCAAGATCAATATCATCACCAATCAAGATCAATAACATCACCAATCAAGATCAATATCATCACCAATCAAGATCAATATCATCACCAATAAAGATCAATATCATCACCAATCAAGATCAATATCATCACCAATCAAGATCAATATCATCACCAATGAAGATCAATATCATCACCAATAAAGATCAACATCATCACCAATAAAGATCAATAACATCACCAATGAATATCAATATCATCACCAATCAAGATCAACATCATCACCAATCATGATCAATGTCATCACCAATGAAGATCAATATCATCACCAATAAAGATCAATATCATCACCAATCAAGATCAATATCATCACCAATAAAGATCAATATCATCACCAATCAAGATCAACATCATCACCAATAAAGATCAATATCATCACCAATCAAGATCAATATCATCACCAATAAAGATCAATATCATCACCAATCAAGATCAATATCATCACCAATAAAGATCAACATCATCACCAATCAAGATCAACATCATCACCAATAAAGATCAATATCATCACCAATCAAGATCAATATCATCACCAATCAAGATCAATATCATCACCAATAAAGATCAATATCATCACCAATCAAGATCAATATCATCACCAATCAAGATTAATATCATCAGCAATCAAGATCAATATCATCACCAATAAAGATCAATATCATCACCAATGAAGATCAATATTATTATCCTTTATTAACGGGTTATTAACATATATGCTGACGTATATTAACCTTTATTCATGAATATAACTACAGAATATAATAATACTTTACCCTGAACTCCTCTTTGATCTGACTGGAGTTGGTCTGAGGATCCAATCGGTTCATCTCATAGTAAACTGACCGCAGCTGATTGGCCGGAATAGCTGTGTCACCGCAGAGACACGCCTCCAAGATGGCGTCATGGATGAAGACGTACTGCTCCTGGACAGATATTGGGGGGGAATTATAGATTAACACATCTCCTGCCTCTTCTCCTCCCTCCTCCTGACAGGAGGGATGTTGCTGAAATGTCACTTCATACATGATTTATGTCAACACAGAGGAGGAGGCGGAGGAGGAGGAGAAAGAGGAGGAGGAGGAAGAGGAGGTGGAGGAAGAGAAGGAGGAGGAGGAAGAGGAGGTGGAGGAAGAGGAGGAGGAAGAGGAGGAGGAAGAGGGTTAGGGTTAGACAGATGAGTGACAGTGAAAGTGAGACAGAAGTTCATCGCTTCGTCCATTTCTGTCACATCCTGTCAGTTACCGTTTGATGACATCACAGCCCTTAAAAGAGTTGCAGCAACAATAACAAGAGTCTGAGGGGAGTGGCTCCTGGTGTCCCTCTATGAACGTGTCCCCTGGTGTCCCCTGAGTGTCCCTCTATGAACGTGTCCCCTGGTGTCCCCTGAGTGTCCCTCTATGAATGTGTCCCCTGGTGTTCCCTGAGTGTCCCTCTATGAACGTGTCCCCTGGTGTTCCCTGAGTGTCCCTCTATGAACGTGTCCCCTGGTGTTCCCTGAGTGTCCCTCTATGAACGTGTCCCCTGGTGTCCCTCTATGAACGTGTCCCCTGGTGTTCCCTGAGTGTCCCTCTATGAACGTGTCCCCTGGTGTCCCTCTATGAACGTGTCCCCTGGTGTCCCTCTATGAACGTGTCCCCTGGTGTTCCCTGAGTGTCCCTCTATGAACGTGTCCCCTGGTGTTCCCTGAGTGTCCCTCTATGAACGTGTCCCCTGGTGTCCCTCTATGAACGTGTCCCCTGGTGTTCCCTGAGTGTCCCTCTATGAACGTGTCCCCTGGTGTTCCCTGAGTGTCCCTCTATGAACGTGTCCCCTGGTGTCCCTCTATGAACGTGTCCCCTGGTGTTCACTGAGTGTCCCACTATGAACGTGTCCCCTGGTGTTCCCTGAGTGTCCCTCTATGAACGTGTCCCCTGGTGTCCCTCTATGAACGTGTCCCCTGGTGTTCCCTGAGTGTCCCTCTATGAACGTGTCCCCTGGTGTTCCCTGAGTGTCCCTCTATGAACGTGTCCCCTGGTGTCCCTCTATGAACATGTCCCCTGGTGTCCCCTGTGTGTCCCTCTATGAACGTGTCCCCTGGTGTCCCCTGTGTGTCCCTCTATGAGCGTGGCCCCTGGTGTCCCTTGGTGTCCCTCTATGAACGTGGCTCCTGGTGTCCCCTGTGTGTCCCTCTATGAACGTGGCCACTGGTGTCCCCTGTGTGTCCCGCTATGAACGTGGCCCCTGGTGTCCCCTGTGTGTCCCTCTATGAACGTGGCCCCTGGTGTCCCCTGTGTGTCCCGCTATGAACGTGGCCCCTGGTGTCCCCTGGTGTCCCTCTATGAGCGTGGCCCCTGGTGTCCCTTGGTGTCCCTCTATGAGCGTGGCCCCTGGTGTCCCCTGAGTGTCCCTCTATGAAAGTGTCCCCTGGTGTCCCTCTATGAACGTGTCCCTTCGTGTCCCCTGGTGTCCCTCTATGAGCGTGTCCCCTGGTGTCCCTTTTTGAACGCGGCCCCTGGTGTCCGCTGTGTGTCCCTCTATGAACGTGTCCCTTCGTGTCCCTCTATGAACGTGGCCCCTGGTGTCCCCTGTGTGTCCCTCTATGAACATGGCCCCTGGTGTCCCTCTATGAGCGTGGCCCCTGGTGTCCCTTGGTGTCCCTCTATGAGCGTGGCCCCTGGTGTCCCTTGGTGTCCCTCTATGAACGTGGCCCCTGGTGTCCCCTGTGTGTCCCTCTATGAGCGTGGCCCCTGGTGTCCCCTGTGTGTCCCTCTATGAGCGTGGCCCCTGGTGTCCCTTGGTGTCCCTCTATGAACGTGGCCCCTGGTGTCCCCTGTGTGTCCCGCTATGAACGTGGCCCCTGGTGTCCCCTGTGTGTCCCTCTATGTGCGTGGCCCCTGGTGTCCCTTGGTGTCCCTCTATGAACGTGGCCCCTGGTGTCCCCTGTGTGTCCCGCTATGAACGTGGCCCCTGGTGTCCCCTGTGTGTCCCTCTATGAACGTGGCCCCTGGTGTCCCCTGGTGTGCCTCTATGAGCGTGGCCCCTGGTGTCCCTTGGTGTCCCTCTATGAGCGTGGCCCCTGGTGGCCCCTGGTGTCCCCTGGTGTCCCTTTTTGAACACGGCCCCTGGTGTCCCCTGTGTGTCTCTCAATGAACGCGGCCCCTGGTGTCCCTCTATGAACGTGGCCCCTGGTGTCCCTTGGTGTCCCTCTATGAGCGTGGCCCCTGGGGGCCCCTGTGTATGTGTGTACCTCAGTCTGGACCATGTTAACCCTTCGTGCCCTCAGCTCTCGGACACAGTTGTAGATGTCCACGACTCCTTCTCTCTCCGCCATGTCCAGCATGATGTCGATCACGATGAAGCAGCCTGTCCGTCCGGCCCCCGCACTGACACACACACACACACACACACACACACACACACACACACACACACATTATATATACAGTGTATTGACAACCTATCGTTAACATCAGTGATCTATATCTACATACCTGCAGTGGACCACGGTGGGCCCGGCGGTGGGCGGAGTCTTGGCTTTGACCCGGCGGATGAATCCCAGTAAGCCGGTGGCGTGAAGAGGAACTCCGTGATCCGGCCAACCGGTGAAATGGAACTGACGGATCTCTCTGATCTCAGCCACGCCCCTCTGGAATGATCACATCTATTGATCCTCTATCCTGATTTATATATTTTTATGTATACATATATATATTTAGTATTAGAGTGTGTACCTTCTCCACAGCGAAGGTCCGGATCACGTACTCTGAGAGCAGCTGAGTCTCAATCAGCGTCACCTTCATGTCTCCATAGATCTCAGTGTCATCAGGCCAGTACTTACAACACTTCACCTACACGCACGCACACACACACACACACACACACACACACACACACACACACACACACACACACACACACACACACACACACACACACACACACACACACACACGTATTATTAGTCAGAAACAAAGTGACTCATTAATTAAACATAAGAAAAACAGCTGATATTAAAATCTCATTAGAAGCTCTGCCCCCCCCCCCCACCCCTCATTAACAGCAAATTACTGCTGAGCTCATTACAATGTCGCCACGGCAACCAACGAGGTGAACGGAGAAAACGGGGCGGGAGGGCAAATCAGGCTAACGTGACGATGTGTGTGTGTGTGTGTGTGTGTGTGTGTGTGTGTGTGTGTGTGTGTGTGTGCGTGTGTGTGTGTGTCACTTATCCATCCCAGAATCCCCCTCTGCAGCAGGGAACAGATCCCTGGTGCATTCTGGGTAATGAGAGCTGGGACCGTGAGCAGGTGAAGATGCCTGAGCTTCAGACCGTTTGTTTTATATCCAGACTACGATCAACCTGAAGCTTAGACGTATATATATATATGTAAATATATATGTATATATTTATATAGGGGTTAACCTTAACCCAGATTATATGTGCTGTCTGTCTGCTAGCGCCCTCTACAGGCCTGGTTCCCATCTAGAGGGTTCATCCTCTGGGAGAAGGAACGAGAGAATATCTTAAAGGAGTGAAACTGTGAGCGGTTAAATATTTGTAGGGTTGTGATATAAAACAAGATATGTGTACATTTGTAATACACATTCTCTTTGAGCTTCAGTGACATGTATAAGATGATATAAGTATTACATAGGATGGATTATTAACACAGTCATGTACCTTTAGTTTAGAGTTCTATACAAACCAGTTTGAGTACTTCTGTCCGTATGTAAAAGTGTACTATATGATATATTTATACACAAACATATCTGCTGATATTTAAACAAAGAACATCAGCTCATCACAGAGAGTCACAGGAGGAAAGAAACAACAAAGACATTGACAGGTGCACTGTGGGAAATGGAGTCCCAAACTTAATCAGACAGGAGGAAACAACCAGATGGTCACAACAATCAGTGTGTGTGTGTGTGTGTGTGTGTGTGTGTGTGTGTGTGTGTGTGAGAGTGTGTGTGGACTCACCCGCCCCACCTCCACCAGGTTGGTTACCATGACGATGGCAGCAGTGTTCTCCTGCCAAACCATCCGCCAGAAATCATACACAGTCTCCTGCATGGGACCTAGAACACACACACACACACACACACACACACACACACACACACAGAGTAAACTTTATGTTAGACAGCGGATCAGCAGGCAACAACAGAGCTGTACATGAATTATAATGACTCTTTTAATTAATTCAAATTAAGCGCACGTACACGTACACAAAAACACACACACACACACACAGAAAATGTTTTTAATCACTGTTGACAGTCTGTGTTTTGACGAGCTAATTAGTTCATGCTAATCCTTTCCTGTCCTCAAGTGTTTTACAGCGAGAATCTGCTGCCTGCACACACACACACACACACACACACACACACACACACACACACACACACACACACACACTCTGCTGGTGTTGCTCTTCCTGATGTTCAGGTCAGAGGTTAAATGTTAAAATATCAGCAAAATCAGGTGAAAATATAAATGTGTCTGGCTGGTGTGGCGACTCCTGTGGTCAGTGTTGGTAACTACAGCTGTAGTGTTACTACAGACCCTAGAGTTCAGTTAGAGAGTTGTTACTACAGACCTTAGAGTTCAGTTAGAGAGTTGTTACTACAGACCCTAGGGTTCAGTTAGAGTGTTGTTACTACAGACCCTAGAGTTCAGTTAGAGAGTTGTTACTGCAGACCTTAGAGTTCAGTTAGAGAGTTGTTACTACAGACCCTAGAGTTCAGTTAGAGAGTTGTTACTACAGACCTTAGAGTTCAGTTAGAGAGTTGTTACTACAGACCCTAGGGTTCAGTTAGAGTGTTGTTACTACAGACCTTAGAGTTCAGTTAGAGTGTTGTTACTACAGACCCTAGGGTTTAGTTAGAGTGTTGTTACTGCAGACCTTAGAGTTCAGTTAGAGAGTTGTTACTACAGACCCTAGAGTTCAGTTAGAGAGTTGTTACTGCAGACCTTAGAGTTCAGTTAGAGTGTTGTTACTACAGACCCTAGAGTTCAGTTAGAGAGTTGTTACTGCAGACCTTAGAGTTCAGTTAGAGAGTTGTTACTACAGACCCTAGAGTTCAGTTAGAGTGTTGTTACTACAGACCTTAGAGTTCAGTTAGAGTGTTGTTACTACAGACCCTAGGGTTTAGTTAGAGTGTTGTTACTACAGACCCTAGGGTTCAGTTAGAGTGTTGTTACTACAGACCTTAGAGTTCAGTTAGAGTGTTGTTACTACAGACCCTAGGGTTTAGTTAGAGTGTTGTTACTACAGACCTTAGAGTTCAGTTAGAGTGTTGTTACTACAGACCTTAGAGTTCAGTTAGAGTGTTGTTACTACAGACCTCAGAGTTCAGTTAGAGTGTTGTTACTACAGACCCTAGGGTTCAGTTAGAGTGTTGTTACTACAGACCCTAGGGTTTAGTTAGAGTGTTGTTAATACAGACCTTAGAGTTCAGTTAGAGTGTTGTTACTACAGACCTTAGAGTTCAGTTAGAGTGTTGTTACTACAGACCCTAGGGTTCAGTTAGAGTGTTGTTACTACAGACCCTAGGGTTCAGTTAGAGTGTTGTTACTACAGACCTTAGAGTTCAGTTAGAGTGTTGTTACTACAGACCCTAGAGTTCAGTTAGAGTGTTGTTACTACAGACCTTAGAGTTCAGTTAGAGTGTTGTTACTACAGACCCTAGAGTTCAGTTAGAGTTGTTACCCTGAGGACACAGAGAGCAACATCAGAACAGTGTTTCACTTCTTACCTTGAGTAGCGATGTAGTGGTTCGGTCTGTGGTAGCCCTGAAGAGAACCGAGGAGGAACAGCTGTCAGTGACATGTCCGGTCCATCATCATCATCTTCATCATCATCATCGTCATCATCATCATCATCATCATGGACACATTACCTAACTTCTAGCTGAAGAGAAGCTGATCCTACAAATCAAATATTCCTCTCTTCTTTGTAGAACTTTTGTCTTTTCTGTTTATTGTTGAGCACCAAAATACCAAAAAAACAATTTAAGAAATGTAAGAAATGAAGCAGCTCAAAATGGCCTCACGACACTGGTGAACACACATCTTCTCAGCGAGTGTGTTTACAGTCAACAGCAGCTGACTGATGACCACCGCCGTCATGGAAACAGGACGTTACAGATCAACCTTTTAAAGGAACTAAAGTAAAGTGTGTGTGTGTGTGTCACTCACGTCCACATAGTTGGCGTTGATGTAGTCAGAGCCGCCGTCTCCGTCCTGAGGCTGCAGACGCACGCGAGAGTGGTCGTCTGGAACACACACACACGTTAATTGGTGAGCTCGTTGCCATGGTGAAGCTGAATATAATCACCTCTAATGAGCTTCTACTAATAAGTGAATACATTGTCTCTCATGTAATAATCTCATTAAACAAACAGAGATTAATTATGTCTCATTATCAGACACATTTATTACGTCTTTGTTCTCAATTTCATAGAAACGTGAAACTTTCATCAATAAATAAAAAGCACACGGTGTTAAAACTGAATGACGATAAATCGACCAGAAAAATTGTTGCAGATTGGATTTCTGTCCATTTATTGGTCGACTAACTATTTTGTATTTATTATTAATTATTTAGAATATAAATATCAGACTGTAACGCAGTTATAAACAGATTAATGTTTACTAACTTATAAGATATAATATTAATATTTGACACAGCTGTCTGTCTACAAGAGGAGTTAAGATTTATAAACACACATTTCTGTTATTAACCAGTTATTACATGTTAATAGACTGACTGTAGATGATGAATACCTGCAGACGTTGTCTTTAAACGTCCACTTTGAAATTAACCTCTGTGGTTCGCCACTATTTCATATTTTTAGGTTACATTAATAACCCTGGTTCTAAGCTCTTCAGGTGAATACAGGTCTGATATATATGAAACGTGTAATATTTCTGTAACTAGTGCGTGATACAAAGATCTTTCATTTGTATATTTATTAATTTTATTAGCACTATCCAGATGTTTGTTATTGTTTGGAGGGTTGAACCAGCTGATGTTTCTAACGTCGTAACATTAACCAAACTGAGCAGATTCCTCTTAGTACATTATTACTTTATTACTTTATTAAAGGCTGTACTAGTACAAGTGTGTGTGTGTGTGTGTGTGTTGATGACAGCCAGCAGCTGAAAGTGAGCAGCTGTCAGCAGTAATGTTCTGGGGCGTTAGCACATTAGCTTCAGCGGTAACATGTTGTGTCTCTGAGACCTGGAGCTGTGTGATGATAAGAACTGACATGAGATCAGCCTGATGGTGCATTTCCTGTCTGACTTCAGCTGGTTGAACCGATGTCAAGAGCCAAACCAAGACCAACAACATCACGTTAGGTTCATTAATTAAATATGAGTAATATTAGTTATCTGTTCCACCACAGTGAGGCTTCCACAGTGCCCTTGAGCCTGGCTTTAGACACAGTGTGTGGGTACCTACAGGCGATGATGTTTCCGTAGCGATTCTTCATGCGGTTCTCGTCCTTTTTGGCCGAATCCCACGGAGCCGACTGTCCCTCAAAGAAGCTCTGAAAAGGCAGAAAGACGGAGAGATTGTTTAAAGAGAACAGATGCAGATGATGAAACTCAGTGAACGACTCCATGAATAATGCAGAGGATGTGTTTGATTTCCGTTCTCTCCCTGAACACACATGCGCTGCTTTTATGGTCAGAGCAGATGATTAAGTCCAATTATGAAAAGGAGGCTCAGAGAGAAGCCAGAGGCGTCTAAACACGTCTGTTTTTATACCGTGTTCAGAGTGAAAGTACGTGCTGAAACAACACGTTCACTCCCCGAAAGATCTACAATGAAATATTACTTCCGATGCAGTTTACAGTTGGTTTATAAACGTTTTAGACTTCTTTGTTTTGTACAAGCTAATTTTAAACGTGGGGCTGAAAGTAGTTGAGGTGTTTAGTGTCTTTCTGTTGTAGTTTTGTGTCTCTTCGTGGTTGTTTTGTGTCTCTTTGTGGTAGTTTTGTGTCTCTTTGTGGTAGTTTTGTTTCTCTTTGTGGTCGTTTTGTGTCTCTTTGTGGTCGTTTTGTGTCTCTTTGTGGTAGTTTTGTATCTCTTTGTGGTTGTTTTGTGTCTCTTTGTGGTAGTTTTGTATCTCTTTGTGGTAGTTTTGTATCTCTTTGTGGTTGTTTTGTATCTCTTTGTGGTTGTTTTGTGTCTCTTTGTGGTTGTTTTGTGTCTCTTTGTGTGTGGTTGTTTTGCATCTCTTTGTGGTAGTTTTGTTTCTCTTTGTGGTTATTTTGTGTCTCTTTGTGGTAGTTTTGTTTCTCTTTGTGGTTGTTTTGTGTCTCTTTGTGGTTGTTTTGTGTCTCTTTGTGGTAGTTTTGTGTCTCTTTGTGGTTGTTTTGTATCTCTTTGTGGTTGTTTTGTGTCTCTTTGTGGTTATTTTGTTTCTCTTTGTGGTTGTTTTGTATCTCTTTGTGGTTATTTTGTGTCTCTTTGTGGTTATTTTGTGTCTCTTTGTGGTTGTTTTGTGTCTCTTTGTGGTAGTTTTGTGTCTCTTTGTGGTTGTTTTGTATCTCGTTGTGGTTGTTTGTGTCTCTTTGTGGTTGTTTTGTGTCTCTTTGTGGTTGTTTTGTGTCTCTTTGTGGTAGTTTTGTGTCTCTTTGTGGTAGTTTTGTTTCTCTTTGTGGTCGTTTTGTGTCTCTTTGTGGTTGTTTTGTGTCTCTTTGTGGTAGTTTTGTATCTCTTTGTGGTTGTTTTGTGTCTCTTTGTGGTAGTTTTGTATCTCTTTGTGGTAGTTTTGTATCTCTTTGTGGTTGTTTTGTATCTCTTTGTGGTTGTTTTGTATCTCTTTGTGGTAGTTTTGTATCTCTTTGTGGTTGTTTTGTGTCTTTGTAGTTGTTTTTTGTCTCATCACACACACACACACTCTCTCTACATGATTGACAGCGAGGAACAAATGGAGAAAAAAATATGAAAAATAAAAGAAGGAAGAAATTAACTAATGACTTTAGATGCTAATGCTAATGCTACTTGTCCCCTTAACCTACCAAAAGGTTAAAGGTCGTGTCTGACTCCATCTTATCTCCAAAATAAAATGACATAACATAAAGATTTTATATTAATTTGATGAAGAACACGTTTGGATCTGAATCATTACAAGGTGAGACGTCTGTGCTGCGTTCACTTGGTGTCAGAATAATCGGACAAATTCCGATTCTGAACCGACAGTGAACTTCACCTGATGTCTGAACATCAACTGGCAGCTTCAACGTGAGCATACAACTCGGCCATGTTGAATATTATATATTAATATACGTTATATATTCTAACTTCTCTTTTGACCTGCATGTGTTTTCTGTTCTAGCGTGTTTAAAGAGCATTGGTGTCGTAGGAAAAGTGGAATAAATGATCTGAACAATCGGGG
The DNA here is from genome assembly GCA_028022725.1 of Lycodopsis pacificus. Classification (NCBI taxonomy): domain Eukaryota; kingdom Metazoa; phylum Chordata; class Actinopteri; order Perciformes; family Zoarcidae; genus Lycodopsis; species Lycodopsis pacificus. Next base: position 22,830,699 of record CM051704.1, on the reverse strand, counting down.
CTTTACTAAGAAACTCAATGTCTTTAACAACACTTTGAGGTTAATAATCAAACGTTCTTAGATGATGATGATTGTTTGATGTGTGTTACATGCTCGTGTGTCTGTTAGACATTCTCTGAAGAACCTCGGGACTTCCTGAGAACCTGCTGCTCCACCGAGAGGTTGAGTTTAGAACATTTAACCTCACTGGACCTTCATGTCGTCATTTCACCAGGAAACACGTTGATTGTTGCTCCTCGTTATCACTTTTACATCAAAACGTTTCACTGGAGAGAAGTTAAACTCAACATTGTGACTAAATGTGACTAAAACACTCAGATATCAGTGATAATGTTCACACATCAAATATACAGCTGACATCAAACACATGATGTCATGGTGGATGTTATTCAGATCATCAGCTTTAGAAATAAACTAATGGAGTCCTGGTGAAGCTCTCTTGTGTTAGCATTGAT
>CM051704.1:22807744-22825244 GCA_028022725.1 Lycodopsis pacificus | reverse complement strand
GCTCCATGCGCATTGGTGAACGCCCCCCCCCCCCCCCCCCCAACATGAGTCCCGCCCCCTGAGACCCAAATTTAACCACTTACCATTAATGGGCACTTTACACAGAGAAAGATAGAAGAGAAGAAGAAGAGGAGACAGGGTATAAGCAACAACTTTAGCCTGTACTCAATCTACTGGAAACACACAGCTAGCATGAATCAAACAGGAAGTAGCATCGTAGGTGCTCTATTTTAACTTGTAACAGCTAGCAGGAAGCGCCTAGGCTAACTCGGCTAACCTGGCTAACTGTACCGTAAGAGAAGGACTCGTCTGGTCTGAAGACGGTTTAGCTAGCACGAGGAGACAGTTTGGGACAGTTTGCTTTTAGCATTCCTCCTTCCTTTGCTTGGACATTAGATTAGCCTAGCATTTAGCATTGAAGGTCAGCATTAAACAGGACGGGGGATGCCCATTGTTATTCTGAAGACAGAGAATACACCTTTACTGCAACAAACTCTAATATCTATGCAGAATGACGTCATCGATACCGAAGGCAGGACCCGGCCTACTTCGCCTCTGATTGGCTGGTAACTGTTGTTTGGGTTGTTTAAGGTAAGAATATCAGGGTCAGCCAATTAGAGGCAGAGTTGGGCGGTTCAGGTCTTTGACCCCAGTACAAAAAAATGTTAAGAAATTGTGAAGGTCCGATGAAGTCAATCAGGATAATAATTATCATCTGTTTGTTGTTGTCTATTTTCCGAGCTTCTTCAGAACAAACAATTACAGGTTTTAGAATAACGAGCTGTAAGAACAACGCCACCGAGGTTTTTCACTTTCTACGATCTATTTTACTTTGTGTCAATATTCTCTTTCACAGCAACACAAAGCTTCATAAGCAAGTTTTGAAGTATCTCAGTCTCATTATTCTGTTTAGTTTATGTTTCTGAAATACTTTGATGTTTGTAGAGAAACATAACTGCTGATTACCGTCTTTTTGTTTGAGTCCACTTGTTGGTTAAAGAAAGATGTCGGCTTCAGTTAAACGTCAATAAAACTTAAAGTAATTATCGAACTAAGACCTCCATCTCTTCTGAGTTGTTTGAACACACATACGTTAGCGTTAGTTCGCTTTAGTTAGCTTACGTTAGTTTACGTTAGCTTACATTAGGTTACGTTGCTAAATCTTTATTCGTTTAACAAACATAATTAAGGTGTTATCACATTTCTGTTGTAAAAACTACTTGTATCTGTTTATTCGAACACGATAGTGTAATCTGATCTTTGAGATATCTACATTTCAGCAGCAGAATGATATCATAACGATGTCACAACGATCAGATTAATCTTCAGTGGGTTTGGTGCAGATTATTCCTGTTTTTTTAATCATCATGTTTTTTCAGGTTCCTTCCCATGAACGCTTGTGTTTCAATTTCTTTTTGACTTTGTTGAAGCGTCTTTGGCTTGAGTTTTGTTCTTCCTTCAGCTGAGTCGGCGTTCTTCTCACCAGTGTGTTGATGCTTAAAGGTTCATATTATATAACATATTTAACATATTTAATCTTTGGATTGAAGGCTGAGTTTGTCTTCGTTAATCTGACTTCCTGCTCATTTCATATTAAATAAAGAAAAGACGTCCAGAGACGAAGACAACGGGACTCTGACTGATCTGGTTTCTCTTGCCCCCCCCGTCCACGAGGACGTGTTGTGTCCATGCAGAGGTCACAGGTCACAGACAGACGTGACGTCAACACGCAGGAATGTTGTGGATGCGGAGATGGAGTGATGCCCACCGTCGCTTTAAAATACAAACCACAAACCAAAAAATACCAAAATCAATCAGCTCAAAACCAAAATGGAAATAATAACAATTTTTAAAATGTAAACAAATTGAATTATTTTTGCAATGAAAACAAAAACAAAGTAAATACAAAAAAAGAAAAAAATCAAGGAATAACTAGTTAAAATGTCACGAATAAAAGTAAATGAAAGGAATTATAATAAAAAAAAACAAATTAAGAAACATCCTTATAGTTATAATATAATCTTTATATTGAAATATATATAATAATCAAAGTTGACTTCAATTAAAATTAAATAATACAAATTTAAATGAAAAATGTTTTAAAATAGGAAATAAAGAAGCAAAAGCAGCCGAACGAGAAGCAAGCAGGGATGGATGGAAGCCAAAGTATCACTCTCTCTTTCTCATTCTCTCCATCCTCTCTGTCCTCTGACCCGTCTCTCTCCCTTCTTTGTTTCACCTGTCTGTCTACTTCCTGTCTGTCTGCCTGTGCAGTTTGTTATTTTCTGTCCTACAGAAGAAGGAACGGAAAAATGTCTCACCGAGAATGGCCGTCGGTACGAAGGGGTCTGTCATCAGGAGACATCAGCAGCAGACAGACAGGACAGAGAGAGACAGACAGACAGAACAGAGAGACAGACAAAGAGACAGACAGGTAGGACAGAGAGACACAGACAGAGAGACAGACAAAGAGACAGACAGGTAGGACAGAGAGACAGACAAAGAGACAGACGGATAGGACAGAGAGACAGACAGGTAGGACAGAGAGATACAGACAGAGAGACAGACGGATAGGACAGAGAGATACAGACAGAGAGACAGACAGGTAGGACAGAGAGAGACAAACAGAGAAAGAGACAGGCAGACAAACAGGTAGGACAGAGAGAGACAGACAGATAGGACAAACAGACATAGAGACAGACAGGTAGGACAGAGAGAGACAGACAGGTAGGACAAACAGACAGAGAGACAGACAGGTAGGACAGAGAGATACAGACAGAGAGACAGATGGATAGGACAAACAGACAGAGAGACAGACAGGTAGGACAGAGGAAAAAAGAGAAAAGAAGAAGTTGTGTTCACACCAACAGAGAGCCAGATCAGGGCCTCAGGTCTTTATCTTAGTCCTCTACCAGACAGAACTACCAACAGTGAACCACCAGGACGTCAATATTAATAACACGATATCTGATATTCAATATTGATCTTTCTGTTGTTCAAACATGAGGCTGAAACAGTAAAACAATAAATATCTGATCAACAGTCATTGATCCAACATGCTAATCTGAGCCAGTACCACGACAGAGTCAATGAATCAGGACAGAAAGAATCAATGAATCAGGACAGAAAGAATCAATGAATCAGAACAGAAATAATCAATGAATCAGGACAGAAAGAATCAATGAATCAGGACGCAAATAATCAATGAATCAGGACAGAAAGAATCAATGAATCAGGACGCAAATAATCAATGAATCAGGACAGAAAGAATCAATGAATCAGGACAGAAAGAATCAATGAATCAGGACGCAAATAATCAATGAATCAGGACAGAAAGAATCAATGAATCAGGACAGAAAGAATCAATGAATCAGGATGGACAGACTTCTGTCTGGATAGGAAACTACAAATATTTGTTTTTTATGGACGTCAGAGATGATGAGTGAAGAGGCAGAAGACGAGGAAGAGTTTCACTCTGCTACGCTGGACTATTGTTCCGCTGAGTGTCCATGTCTGCTACATACCATAATATCCTGTCTTATCACCATGGTTACCTGGGTAGTAGGAGTTGGGGACGGTGGTGCTGATGGTGTTTGTCTTCAGGGTGAAGGAGGACGGAGATGACACGGCTGGACGGAGACACAACAAACACCACCTTAATGTCTCAGTGTCCTCTTCCCATAGAGCGCCATGGTGTTCTTCATCATCATCATCATCATCATCATCATCATCATCATCATCATCATCATCATCATCAACACTACTTTATTCTGACTCATACAAATACCGCATGTGGATTAATCCACCGCTGGAAATATTCCCCAACAAAGTCCCCAAAGTCTCACATCAACACAAACATATTATATGTGTGTATATATATATATATATATATATACACATATATATATGTATATATATATATATATATACATATATATATGTATATATATATATATATATACATATATATATATATATATATATATGTATATATATGTATATATACATATATATATATATGTATATATATATATGTATATATACATATATATATATATGTATATATATATATATATATATATATATATATATATATATATATATATATATATATATATATATATATATATATATATATATATATATATATATATATATATATATATATATATATATATATATATATATATATATATATATATATATACACACAGTCGGGCCATAAGTATTTGGACTGTGATACAATTTTTCTAATTTCGCCTCTTTACACGACTCCAATGGATTTGAAACTAATCAGTCAACATGAGGTTGAAGACTTTCAGCTTTAATTCAATGGATAAAACAAAAACATCACAATAACCGTTTAGGAATTACAGCCACTTTTACTTAGTCACCACATGTTCAGAGGCTCAACGTAATTGGACAAACTAACATAATTGTGAATATAATCATTATTTTTAATACTTGGAGGAAACTCCTTTGCAGTCAATGACTTCCTGAAGTCTGGCACCATAGACATCACCAGAAACGGTGAGTTTTTCCTCCTTGAGATGCTTTGTTACACCTTTTACTGCAGCCTCCTTCAGCTGCTGCTGTTTGTGGGTTTTTCTGCTTCAGTTTGATCTTCAGAAAGTCAAAAGCTGCTCACTTGGGTTGAGATCAGGTGCCTGACTTGGCCATTGAAGAATATTCCTTGGATAAGAAGCTCTTGGGTTGTGTTCACAGTATGTTTTAGGTTGTTATGGGTTGTGTTCACAGTATGTTTTCGGTTGTTATCCATCTGCACTGTGAGGCGCCGTCCAATCAGTTTTGCAGCATTAGGCTGAATCTGAGCAGATAGTTTAAACACCTCAGAACTCATCCTGCTGCTTCTATTGGCTGTGACATCACCAATGAACACCAGTTCCATTGGCAGCCACACATGTCCATCCAAAGCACTGCCTCCACCATGTTAGACAGATGATGTGGTTTGCTTCGGATCATGAGCCGTTGCTTTCCTTCTCCACACTTTTCTCTTCCATCATTCTGGTACAAGTTCATCTCTCCAAAGAATCTGTTTCCTAAACGGGTCGGTCTAGTCAGATGTTTTCTGTTAAAGGCGAATTGGCCTTCCTGTTCTTCAGTGTTACCAGAGGTTCTCTCCTTGTGAACCCTGTATCTAGATTCATGAAGGCGTCTCTTGATTGTAGACTTTAACAATGGCTCGCCTACCTCCTCCAGAGTCTTCTCGACTTCAGTAGACGTTATGAAGGGTTTTTCTTCACCAAGGTTTCTATCTTTCTGATGTCGATCATGTTTTATATGGCATTGTCTGGTGTTATTCATCCTTTGTAACGTGTTTTTCTCTGTTGTGCATTGTGACCTGTGTCGTCTGTGAGTTTTGGGCGGCAAATGAGTTTCCCCACTGGGGATTAATAAAGTTTTTCTAATCGAACCAACTTTTTAACCGAACAATGGCGTCCTTCACTTGCATCGACACCTTTTTGGTCCGCACGCTGAGAGTTCCAAGGACCAGCTACCAACTGCAAATATAACATGTTGGATCCTGTTGGCTGCACATGAAACCGTTTCTCCAATTACGTTGAGCCTCTGAACATGTGGTGACTGCGTAAAAGATGGCTGTAATTCCTAAACGGTTATTGTGATTTTTTTGTTTCATCCATTGAATTAAAGCTGAAAGTCTAAACTTCAACCACATGTTGACTGATTCGTTTCAAATCCATTGGAGTTGTGTAAATAAGCAAAAGTAGAATAATTGTGTCATAGTCCAAATACTTATGGCCCTGACTGTCTATACATATTGTTTTTATTTCTTTTCCTGTAAATTCTTCACAATAAAAGTGATTTAAAGGCCTCTATTATCAAAATAAAAGTCTCCAGTCTTAATTGTCTCGTTTGTTTTGTACTCACTGCGTCCATTCAGTGTGTGCGTGTGTGTGTCCACCATCGTTGTGTGTTGGGAGTTGTTGACCATCAGAGTCATTTCCTGTCTGGAGCTCAGAGTTTCCTTCCTCTTCTTCGCCAACTTCCTGTTTAGACAAAAACAAACAATTCATTCCGTCAACGCTTCTTCTGGGTTTGAATTTCATGGATGAAATGTTTCTGAACTGTGAACCCTGAACGCACCACCAAGGAGAAGTTTACCAAACCTTCACATTAACTGTGAACCCTGAACGCACCACCAAGAAGAAGTTTATTAAACCTTCACATTAACTGTGAACCCTGAACGCACCACCAAGGAGAAGTTTACTAAACCTTCACATTAACTGTGAACCCTGAACGCACCACCAAGGAGAAGTTTACTAAACCTTCACATTAACTGTGAACCCTGAACGCACCACCAAGGAGAGGTTCTTCACTGTGACTTCATGTGTTCACCAGTTTATCATGATCAACTTTTACAATAAGCTGACCACAACTAAATTCATAAATCATAAACAAAGAACGTAGTATGAAATCACGACCAAGAGAAGAATGTTGCTGAATCTGCTGCATGGAAACAGAAGGTTTGCTGGATTTACAGGTTTGATTTGTCTCAATGACTTTCTTCTAAATGTTATTTGATTGGACAAAACTATTTCAAATTGTTGGAGAAGAATCGAGAATAAAGCAGCAGATTCATTGTTAATAAAAATTGCTGTTCGCTGCAGAACTGAAATAATTCATGTTGTCTTCAGTAAACTATTTTCATAAAGTCTTTTTATACTTCACATCTCTATTCATGTCTCTTGTATAACCACTGCAAAGAAAACCACAAAAAACATCCTTTCATCCTCTCGTCTGTCCATCTACCATCATCTGTATCTCCATGCACACACACACACACACACACACACACACACACACACACACACACACACAGAAAAAACACTCTGTCCGTCTTAAAAGCTTGATTTATTTTCTCTATTTCTATTCCGAGTGTGTGAATAAAAAAAACATCCATTTGTCCGATTGCTCACACACACACACACACACACACAGTACAAAGTTTAACCCTGACCTGAAAATGGAAAAGCAAAAAAAATACTGAAATATATAAATAAAAATAAAAAGGCTTTTAAACTGAAAAGTAAGACATCAGTTAAAGCAGCTGTGTGTGTGTGTGTGTGTGTGTGTGTTGGGGATGACGGTGAAAGCGCCCTGAGGCGAGGTGCTGCCCTCCTCCCCCTCATGTCTCCGTTTTCTTCTTCTGTGGTTCAGTCAGACAGTAAAAACCCTCAACACACAAACTGTAACTGTGAGTCTGCAACACAAACTCTGTATCTGCTGCAGACATGGTCTGTTCCACATGTTACATTACATTCATCTAAAATAGTGCAGCCTGAAGACAAGAGACCACTACCAAGAGACAAAACAACTAAAAGAGACACAAAGCTACAAAGAGACACAAAACGACTACAAAGAGACACAAAACAACCACAAATAGACAGAAAACATACAAAGAGACACAAAACAACTACACAGAGAAACAAAACAACCACAAAGAGACACTAAACAACCACAAAGAGACAGAAAACAACCACAAAGAGACACAAAACATACAAATAGACACAAAACAACCACAAAGAGACACTAAACAACCACAAAGAGACAGAAAACAACCACAAAGAGACACAAAACATACAAATAGACACAAAACAACCACAAAGAGACACTAAACAACCACAAAGAGACACAAAACATACAAATAGACACAAAACAACCACCAAGAGACACAAAACAACCACAAAGAGACACAAAACAACTACACGACACAAAATCACTACAAAGAGATGCAAAACAACTTTAAGACAATCAAAACGACTAAAAGAGTAAACTGTGTACAGACCTCCCACATACACAACTTCTATATGTCCAAGTTATTGGTGACTCATGCTACCAGAAGATTCAAACGATTAAACGGATGCAAACCATTTCAGACCAACAACGAACACACTAACATTTCCAGCACAGACGGCGTGCTGTTGCATCAGTTCAGACTGAACGCTCTCCAGACAGTTCACAAACAGATTCACATTCACTGTAGCGGTGAGACGTTCTTCTTCTATTGAAGTGTCCTCAGTAGATTTCAGTATTTTCTGTTTGTGTTTTCTTCCTGCAGCGTTGAACTCTTTGACTCCAATCAGTTGTACTGACATTTAACCTCTGACCCCCCCCCCCCCCCCCCCCCCACACACACACACACACACACACACACTGAGATGAGTGAATGAATGGAGAGAGAGCAGGAGGGAACTTTGCTTTATCAAGAAAACAGCTTTTATATGTTTTCATATCTCAGTTTAATAGCTGTGTGTGTGAGTGTGTCATGACATCATCAGCGAGATGTCGGGGTTGATTAATTTAACAACACACGCACACACACACACACACACACAGAAGCATGTCAAGGCTAATCTATGCTAATCTAATGAGCGACAGGACAATGACAATGCTGTTTGCGGTAGTAGATGTCAGAGTGAGCGTGTGTGTTTAGGTGTATCTCTCCTTGTAGTGATCATTTGATCAGACAGGTTTATTACAGCCGGCTAATTCTATTAACCCTGCTCCACTGCGCACACACACACACACACACACACACACACACACTGCTGTCCACACACTATTGGCCATTTTACTTTAAAGAAATAAAGTCACAGTTTCTGTTGTGTTTCTTATTATCTTCTTCGATGTCTTTAAGGTCTTCAACGTTTCTATCGTCTTTATCGTCTTCAACGTCTTTAACCTCTTTATGGTCTTTAATGTCATCAACATCTTTAACCTCTGAATGGTCTTTAATGTCTTTAATGTCTTCAACATCTTGAACCTCTTTATGGTCTTTAATGTCTTTAATGTCTTCAACATCTTTAACCTCTTTATGGTCTTTAATGTCTTTAATGTCTTCAACATCTTTAACCTCTTTATGGTCTTTAATGTCTTTATCGTCTTCAACGTCTTTAACCTCTTTATGGTCTTTAATGTCTTTAATGTCTTCAACGGCTTTAACCTCTTTATGGTCTTTAATGTCTTTATCGTCTTCAACGTCTTTAACCTCTTTATGGTCTTTAATGTCTTTAATGTCTTCAACGGCTTTAACCTCTTTATGGTCTTTAATGTCTTTATCGTCTTCAACGTCTTTAACCTCTTTATGGTCTTTAATGTCTTTAATGTCTTCAACGGCTTTAACCTCTTTATGGTCTTTAATGTCTTTATCGTCTTCAACGTCTTTAACCTCTTTATGGTCTTTAATGTCTTTAATGTCTTCAACATCTTTAACCTCTTTATGGTCTTTAATGTCTTTAACATCTTGAACCTCTTTTATTAATTGCAGAAAATCATGAGATTAATCGCGATACAAAATTTGAATCATTGCCCAGCACTAATATAAATACATACATACTAATAAACCCTGTTATGTTTCCGTGGAGAGTTCACTTATTTTATATAAAATCAGAGTTTGTTTCAATATTTTCGAATACATGACGGGAAGTGTGTGTGTGTGAAGACCAAACAAACACACACAGTGACCTGAGGAGGAGTTCTTCCTGTCTCCCTGAGGACGCGTCGGATGGAGATACCTGGAGGGAATCACAGGTTTCTCCTCCATCTCTACTTATTGATCAAAGAGTCCAAAGATGTATTTTTACTTTTCACATCATAGTTTGAAACAGGAAACAGTGTTGAACCAATCAGGAGGAAGCTGGAGGCGTGTTGGAGTCGAGTCAAGAGAACTCTTCCTCCAGAAACACTACTCTCTACTACCTCTGCTACACCTCAGAGGTACATATCGTACTACACCTCAGAGGTACATATAGTACGACACCTCAGAGGTACATATAGTACTACACCTCAGAGGTACATATCGTACTACACCTCAGAGGTACATATAGTACGACACCTCAGAGGTACATATAGTACTACACCTCAGAGGTACATATCGTACTACACCTCAGAGGTACATGTAGTACTTTATACTGCACTACACCTCAGAGGTACATGTTGTAATTTATACTGCACTACACCTCAGAGGTACATATAGTACTTTGTACTGCACTACATCTCAGAGGTACATATAGTACTTTATACTGCACTACACCTCAGAGGTACATATAGTACTTTATACTGCACTACACCTCAGAGGTACATGTTGTACTTTATACTGCACTACACCTCAGAGGTACATATCGTACTTTATACTGTACTACACCTCAGAGGTACATATCGTACTACACCTCAGAGGTACATATAGTACTACACCTCAGAGGTACATAACGTACTACACCTCAGAGCTACATATAGTACTACACCTCAGAGGTACATATCGTACTACACCTCAGAGGTACATGTAGTACTTTATACTGCACTACACCTCAGAGGTACATATAGTACTTTATGCTGTACTACATCTCAGAGGTACATATAGTACTACACCTCAGAGGTACATGTAGTACTTTATACTGCACTACACCTCAGAGGTACATATAGTACTTTATGCTGTACTACATCTCAGAGGTACATATAGTACGACACCTCAGAGGTACATATAGTACTACACCTCAGAGGTACATATCGTACTACACCTCAGAGGTACATATAGTACGACACCTCAGAGGTACATATAGTACTACACCTCAGAGGTACATATCGTACTACACCTCAGAGGTACATGTAGTACTTTATACTGCACTACACCTCAGAGGTACATGTTGTAATTTATACTGCACTACACCTCAGAGGTACATATAGTACTTTGTACTGCACTACATCTCAGAGGTACATATAGTACTACACCTCAGAGGTACATATAGTACTTTATACTGCACTACATCTCAGAGGTACATATAGTACTTTATGCTGTACTACGTCTCAGAGGTACATATAGTACTTTATGCTGTACTACATCTCAGAGGTACATATAGTAATTTATACTGCACTACATCTTAGAGGTACATATAGTACTTTATACTGCATTACACCTCAGAGGTACATATAGTACTTTATACTGTACTATATCTCAGAGGTACATATAGTACTTTATACTGCACTACACCTCAGAGGTACATATAGTACTTTATACTGTACTACATCTCAGAGGTACATATAGTACTTTATACTGCACTACATCTCAGAGGTACATATTGTACTTTATACTGTACTACATCTCAGAGGTATATATTGTAGTTTTTACTCACCTACATCTGCTGTAAGTACATTTAGCTGATAATACTTAAAACCTTTTAGTTCAGTCAGGTTTTAAATGCAGGGCTCTTACTTGTAGGATACTATTTTCACAGTGTGGTATTCGTACATATACCTTTACTACAGTAAAGGATTTGAATACCAGCATCATAGTATTTTAGAGTCTTAGCATCGTAGCATGTTAGCATCATAGCGTCTTAGAGTCTTAGCATCTTAGAGTCTTAGCGTATTAGAGTCTTAGCATCTTAAAGTCTTCGCGTCTTGACGTATTAGCATCTTAGAGTCTTACAGTCAAAGTGTTAAGGGTTGGAGGTCTGAGGTTTAAGGGTCAGAGATGAGAGGTTAAGGGTTGGAGGTCTGAGGTTTAAGGGTCAGAGATGAGAGGTTAAGGGTTGGAGGTCTGAGGTTTAAGGGTCAGAGATGAGAGGTTAAGGGTTGGAGGTCTGAGGTTTAAGGGTCAGAGATGAGAGGTTAAGGGTTGGAGGTCTGATGTTTAAGGGTCAGAGACAAGAGGTTAAGGGTTGGAGGTCTGAGGTTTAAGGGTCAGAGACGAGAGGTTAAGGGTTGGAGGTCTGAGGTTTAAGGGTCAGAGATGAGAGGTTAAGGGTTGGAGGTCTGAGGTTTAAGGGTCAGAGATGAGAGGTTAAGGGTTGGAGGTCTGAGGTTTAAGGGTCAGAGATGAGAGGTTAAGGGTTGGAGGTCTGAGGTCTGGTTAGGGTCAGCAGGGATACAGCAGGACACACTTGGAGGTTTGAGGTGTTGAGGCTTGATGTGAAGGTGAAGGTTACAGGTGAGGGGTCGGAGGTTACTCACAGGTAGTAAGTGTAGGAGTGATAATTTCTCCGTCTGAGTGGGGGGGGGGGGGGGGGGGGGGGGGCGGAGCAGAGGAGGGATGGATGGAGGGAAAGAGAAAAAGAAAAAGAGAAAAAGGAAAAACAACAGATTAATGTCTCGGAGAGAAGAAGTGAACAGGTGAGTTCAATCAGCGTGTGTGGAGGTGGAGGAGAGACGTGTCAATCAGAGGGAGGGGGCGGGGACACGTCTGATTGGTTAACGACTGGTGAGCGTGTGAAAACAAGACGTTGTGGTTACAGGTGTAGGACTGTAATATTACTGTAGTAGTACTTTAACATTACTGTAGTAGTACTTTAATATTACTCTAGGAGTACTTTAACATTACTGTAGTCGTACTTTAATATTACTGTAGTAGTACTTTAATATTACTGTAGTAGTACTTTAACATTACTGCAGTAGTACTTTAATATTACTGCAGTAGTACTTTAATATTACTGTCGTAGTACTTTAACATTACTGCAGTAGTACTTTAATATTACTGCAGTAGTACTGTAATTTTCTCAAGTCCTGTACTTAAATACAATTTGAGGTACTTTTCCTTTGCTCAAGTACTTTATACTTCCTGTCCTCTACATTTCAGAGGCAGATATTGTACTTTTAGCTGTACTATGTTCATCATGGTTAGTAGTAGTATTACCATAGGTAATTTTACATAATGAATACTGTTACCCTTGATATTTTAAGTACATTTGCTGATCATACTTCGATGTGTATTTGTACATACAGGATGTGAACACTTGTTGTTGTAACTGTCCTTTAACCTCAGGACTACTTTGTGGCCGGGCGGCATATCCCTCCACCTAGCTGTGAGAGGGCGTAGTGACACGCTGTCCTACATATACCTGCAGCCAATCAGAGCTCAAACATCCAGCTTCCTGTTCTCACTGCGGCTGCAATGAGTGTAACCTCCGTCTGCTCCCAGAGAGCAAATCAAACGCACCCGTCAACTTTACACGTTTCTCTCTCTAGTGTCTGTTAAAGAGATCAGAGCTCCACGGACACACACACACACACACACACACTCACACACACACACACACACACACACACACACACACACACACACACACACACACACACACACACACACACACTCCCTTTATAAAAGTGTGTGAATGTAAATGTGTGTGTTTCTGAAGCCTGAAGCCATTTAGCTCGAGGCGACTCTGGAAAAAAAGAATAAAACGCTCTTTCATCTAAATTTCACTCTTATCATCGACGTTCTCCAAACACAGAAGCTTTGCTCTGTGTTTAAGAGTGTGTGTGTGTGTGTGTGTGTGTGTGTGTGTGTCCCAGCGGGGTTGTGTTTGATGTTGGAGAATAAAGTGGGTCCACATATAGTTTAATGGTGATTACTGCTGCAATCTGCTCCATTATTCATCCTCATCATCCTCACTGTGTGTGTGTGTGTGTGTGTGGTTCTTTGACATTATTTAATTTATCTACATGTAATATAGAATAATACCACTATTACATGTATATCTATAGACTGTAATAGTGGTATTGAACAAAGTACAACGAGACAAAATGTATCATTAATTAATATTAATGACCATTATTAAGGTAATAATTACCATTAACTACCATTTAACACATTAATTACCATTAACTTCCAGTTAAATACCATTATATTGTTAACTAATATCAACTTCTGTTAAGTATTATAAGCAACCATTGACGACCATGAACATGAACTGATGTCCTGGTCACCACACTGAGGACATTCATCTCAATGAATCCCATCATTGACACAATCACAACTATAATAAAGGACCACAGACTTTAAAAAGCAGGATTTAAAAAACTAGATTTGGTGATTGAAAATGATAACAACTGTAGTGCAATAAACAATAACTACATACAAATAAGAAACAATATAAATATGATGAAGGAGGAGGACAGCAGACAGACAGAGTGTGTTTCACGGTAACATTCTTACCGTTTCTTCATCAGCAGGATGACTCCGAGGAAGATGATGATGAAGAGCAGGATGCCGGCGATGGCTCCGGCGATCTTCACCGTGTGATCCGACTGTTTCTCCTGTTCTGGTTCTGGTTTCCTGGTCGCAGCTCCTGAAACCGTTAATCAACAATTGAAATCAACTCATCTCAATATCGACAGAATTACTGAAAAATACAATGAGCTGCTTGTTCTTCATTACCATTGACGAGCATTAGAAACATGAACCTGTACTGACTGAAATGATCTACTGGTGCCAAGTGACTTTAATTACAAGTACGTTACATTTACGATGAAATGCTTTTAACGATTATAAATGATTGTCAATATTTACTGCCATTGATTGATTGCTGCAGATCTGGTTTCTCAATCACATCGTTAATATTACTGCATAATGATTATATTAACCACCAACTATTAACATACAGTATGAGTAACCATTAACCCTCCCATGACATAAAGCTTGATCTACAAAATCATGAATCAGAGGAGGAGAGGAGCTGAAGAGGATGTAGAGAGGAGAGAGGAGAGTCCTTCTGACTGTATAATGTGATGAGATGTCAGTCCTATGAAAAACCCATTACCTGCCTGTGTGTGACTGTGTGAGTGTGTGTGTGTGTTGACTCCGTAGATGAGAAACGCTGTCGAGCTGTGTAATAAATGTGTGTGTCATTTTAGACCTACAACACTTTCCCAATCTGAACCTGACACCCACCATCAGTCACAGAGACAGAGAGAGAGAGAGAGAGAGAGAGAGAGAGAGAGAGAGAGAGAGTGTGTGTGTGTGTGTGTGTTAAACTGGCCGTGACGGAGATGAAAAAGTGGAAACATTTCGGTGTCTCTATTTATGACAGAAGGAAATCACATCTGAAACCAGTCCGACCAGTAGAGCTCTACACTGGACTGTTAGAAAACTGGGAGAGAAAGAAACCAGTGTGTACCAGAGACCAGTCTGTACCAGAGACCAGAGACCAGTCTGTACCAGAAACCAGAGACCAGTCTGTACCAGAGAACAGAGACCAGTCTGTACCAGAGACCAGAGACCAGTCTGTACTAGAGCACAGAGACCAGTCTGTACCAAAGACAAGAGACCAGTCTGTACCAGAAACCAGAGACCAGAGACCAGTCTGTACCAGAAACCAGAGACCAGTCTGTACCAGAGACCAGTCTGTACCAGAGACCAGAGACCAGTCTGTACCAGAAACCAGAGACCAGTCTGTACCAGAGAACAGAGACCAGTCTGTACCAGAAACCAGAGACCAAAGACCAGTCTGTACCAGAAACCAGAGACCAGTCTGTACCAGAGAACAGAGACCAGTCTGTACCAGAGACCAGAGACCAGTCTGTACTAGAGCACAGAGACCAGTCTGTACCAAAGACCAGTCTGTACCAGAAACCAGAGACCAGTCTGTACTAGAGAACAGAGACCAGTCTGTACCAGAAACCAGAGACAAGTCTGTACCAAAGACCAGAGACCAGTCTGTACCAGAGAACAGAGACCAGTCTGTACCAGAAACCAGAGACCAGTCTGTACCAGAAGCCAGTCTGTACCAGAAACCAGAGACCAGTCTGTACCAGAAACCGGTCTGTACCAGAGAACAGAGACCAGTCTGTACCAGAAACCAGAGACCAGTCTGTACCAGAAACCAGTCTGTACCAAAGACCAGAGAACAGTCTGTACCAGAGAACAGAGACCAGTCTGTACCAGAGAACAGAGACCAGTCTGTACTAGAAACCAGAGACCAGTCTGTACCAGAGAACAGAGACCAGTCTGTACAAGAAACCAGTCTGTACCAGAAATCAGAAACCAGCCTGTACCAGAAACCGGTCTGTACCAGATAACAGAGACCAGTCTGTACCAGAAACCAGTCTGTACCAAAGACCAGAGACCAGTCTGTACCAGAGAACACAGACCAGTCTGTACCAGAGACCAGAGACCAGTCTGTACCAGAGAACAGAGACCAGTCTGTACCAGAGAACAGATGCCATTCTGTACCAGAGACAAGAGACCAGTCTGTACCAGAGACCAGATACCAGTCTGTACCAGAGAACAGAGACCAGTCTGTACCAGAGACCAGAGACCAGTCTGTACCAGAGAACAGAGACCAGTCTGTACCAGAAACCAGAGACCAGTCTGTACCAGAAGCCAGTCTGTACCAGAAACCAGAGACCAGTCTGTACCAGAGAACAGAGACCAGTCTGTACCAGAAACCAGAGACCAGTCTGTACCAGAAGCCAGTCTGTACCAGAAACCAGAGACCAGTCTGTACCAGAAACCGGTCTGTACCAGAGAACAGAGACCAGTCTGTACCAGAAACCAGAGACCAGTCTGTACCAGAAACCAGTCTGTACCAAAGACCAGAGACCAGTCTGTACCAAAGACCAGAGACCAGTCTGTACCAGAAACCAGTCTGTACCAGAGAACAGAGACCAGTCTGTACCAGAGAACAGAGACCAGTCTGTACTAGAAACCAGAGACCAGTCTGTACCAGAGAACAGAGACCAGTCTGTACAAGAAACCAGTCTACCAGAAATCAGAAACCAGCCTGTACCAGAAACCGGTCTGTACCAGATAACAGAGACCAGTCTGTACCAGAAACCAGTCTGTACCAAAGACCAGAGACCAGTCTGTACCAGAGACCAGTCTGTACCAGAGAACATAGACCAGTCTGTACCAGAGACCAGTCTGTACCAGAGAACAGATGCCATTCTGTACGAGAGACAAGAGACCAGTCTGTACCAGAGACCAGAGACCAGTCTGTACCAGATAACAGAGACCAGTCTGTACCAGAGACCAGTCTGTACCAGAGAACAGAGACCAGTCTGTACCAGAGACCAGTCTGTACCAGAAACCGGTCTGTACCAGAGAACAGAGACCAGTCTGTACCAGAAACCAGAGACCAGTCTGTACCAGAAACCAGTCTGTACCAGAGAACAGAGACCAGTCTGTACCAGAAACCAGAGACCAGTCTGTACCAGAAAACAGAGACCAGTCTGTACCAGAAACCAGAGACCAGTCTGTAACAGAAACCAGAGACCAGTCTGTACCAGAAACCAGAGACCAGTCTGTAACAGAAACCAGAGACCAGTCTGTACCAGAAACCAGAGACCAGTCTGTACCAGAGACCAGTCTGTACCAGAGACCAGTAACCAGTGTACCAGAGATCAGTTCAGTTGACGGCATCTGGACTGGTCTGGTTTTCAGTATAATGATAAAAGTGCTGGACAACGAAACAGTTTTCTTTATTCTCTCTGTTTTGATTTTGTCTCTTCAAGGTCACACACACACACACACACACACACACACACACACACACACACACACACACACACACACACACAGCCTCAGAGGCAGAGAGATCTGCTGCTTTCAGTTTAAAGGCTATCAAAACACTTTGTAGAGAGAATTTATCTGTGTGTGTGTGTGTGTGTGTATGCGTGCGTGCGCGTGCGTGTGTGTGTGTGTGTGTCACAGTAGGCCAAAGAGAAGCTGTTTTCTGCTTCAGGC
>CM051704.1:22782744-22800244 GCA_028022725.1 Lycodopsis pacificus | reverse complement strand
AAAAACTCGACCGGCTCTACAAAAACTCTACCGGCTCTACAAAAACTCTACCGGCTCCACAAAAACTCTACCGGCTCCACAAAAACTCTACCGGCTCTACAAAAACTCTACCGGCTCTACAAAAACTCTACCGGCTCGACAAAAACTCTACCGGCTCTACAAAAACTCTACCGGCTCCACAAAAAGTCTACCGGCTCTACAAAAACTCGACCGGCTCTACAAAAACTCTACCGGCTCTACAAAAACTCTACGGGCCCCACAAAAACTCTACCGGCTCTACAAAAACTCTACCGGCTCTACAAAAACTCTACCGGCTCTATAAAAACTCTACCGGCTCTACAAAAACTCTACCGGCTCTACAAAAACTCTACCGGCTCTACAAAAACTCTACCGGCTCTATAAAAACTCTGCCGGCTCTACAAAAACTCTACCGGCTCCACAAAAACTCTACCGGCTCTACAAAAACTCTACGGGCTCTACAAACAATCGACCGACTCTACAAAAACTCTACCGACTCTACAAAAACTCTACCGGCTCTACAAAAACTCTACCGGCTCCACAAAATTCAATAAAACTGTAAAAATATTTCAAGCTTGATGAAAACTTGGAAGGCTCTAAAACGACTTTACGGAAGCTTCATTAACTCGGCCGATCGTATTGACACCAAAGACAAGCCGACAGCAGGGAAACAGACTGCTGCTCTGTCGTCAACAGACTGTATGTGTGGTTCCCAGAAACACAGAGCTGTACCTGAACGCAACACAGAGAGTTTTCATCAGCGTTTGTGTCCCGCGGGAAACGTTGGAAACAATAGTTGTGTTTTTCACTGGAACCAGAATCCGGACAGCAGTCATATATCACACACACACACACACACACACACACACACACACACACACACACACACACACACACACACACACACACACTTAATGGGTGTGAACGGTGAAACTGCAGTATTGTCACATTTCCTGCTGGACAGGAAACTAAAGGAGGACAGGAAGACACACACACACACACAAACTGTAAAGACACACACACACACACACACGCACTGCAGTATCCGTATTGTTTAATTCCCCACAGAACGGAGCAGAAAAGAGAACGATTCAATAATTTCTTCATTCTTTCCATCTCTCTCCTCCCCCTCACTTCTCTCTCTCTTCATCTCTTTTCTTTCTCTGTCTGTCTTTGACAAACCGTCTCCAATCACATTTCTATACGCCGTGTGTGTGTGTGTGTGTGACAATAATCTGATTACAGCTGCAGGTCGCTCACGGCAACACCTTTTGTCCTGCGATGTGAGGGTCTTATAAATGAGCATGTGTTGTACAGAGTGTGTGTGTTGGTGTGTGTTGAGGCCCCCGAGGGCCAAAACTCACTCTGGTGTCAGAAGAGACAAAAGCAAAGTTAAATATAAACACACACAAACATGAAATCGTATCTCTGAGCAGCATCTGTTCAATCTGATGGATTTCACAGAAACTATCATGTCAATTAACACACCACACGTCTGTGTCACACACACACACACACACACACACTCACACTCACACACACACACACACACACACACACACTCACACACACACACACACACTCACACACACACACACACACACACACACACTCACACACACACACACACACACACACACTCTTGTTCTTGAATGAAAAAGAATGAAACATAAATCTTCGATTCAGTTGAAATTATCCATTTTCTCGTTTTCAGTCGACATGTGTTTTTTAAAAGCGCTCCGTTCTCCCAGGATGCCTGAACGAGCCACCAGCTGTGTGTTTGTTTCGTTTTACTTCTAACAAGGAGAAGAGACCTCATGGGGGGCGGGGATTACATCATCATATTTGAGTGTCGATGCACTCACAGTGAAGTGAACCAAATCATCTTCCACACGTGTAGCACATGTAGCACATGTAACACATGTAGGACATGTAACACATGTAGCACATGCAACACATGTAGGACATGTAACACATGTAGCACATGCAACACATGTAGGACATGTAACACATGTAGCACATGCAACACATGTAGGACATGTAGCACATGTAACACATGTAGGACATGAAGCACATGTAACACATGTAGGACATGTAGCACATGTAGGACATGTAGCACATGTAGCACATGTAACACATGTAGGACATGTAGGACATGTAACACATGTAGGACATGTAGCACATGTAGGACATGTAGCACATGTAGCACATGTAACACATGTAGGACATGTAGGACATGTAACACATGTAGGACATGTAGCACATGTAACACATGTAGGACATGTAGGACATGTAGGACATGTAACACATGTAGCACATGTAACACATGTAACACATGTAGCACATGTAACACATGTAACACATGTAACACATGTAGCACATGTAGCACATGTAACACATGCAGCACATGTAGCACATGTAACACATGTAGCACATGTAACACATGTAACACATGTAGCACATGTAACACATGTAACACATGTAGCACATGTAACACATGTAACACATGTAGCACATGTAGCACATGTAACACATGTAGCACATGCAGCACATGCAACACATGTAACACATGTAGCACATGCAACACATGCAACACATGTAACACATGCAGCACATGTAACACATGTAACACATGTAGCACATGTAACACATGTAACACATGTAGCACATGTAGCACATGTAACACATGTAGCACATGTAACACATGTAACACATGTAACACATGTAGCACATGTAGCACATGTAACCAGAAACCTAAAACCAGCCCGTTAGTTCAGACTCCTTGTTGTCACATGACGTTGATCAGGAAAATAAAAGCTTATCTTCCTGTCTGGGGGCGACCGTGGCGCACTGGGTTAAGAGGTCGTCTGGGAACCGGAACGTCAACGGTTCGATCCCCGACGTGTCACGTGTCGAAGTGTACCTGAGCAACACACTGAACCCCTAACGGCTCCCCGGGCGCCGTTCAATGGCAGCCCACTGCTCCCTGTACATAGGGATGGGTCAATGCAGACACATTTCGTGTATGTGTAAAGAAAATGGTTTCTTATGCTTTTATTGTGGCACAATAAGCTGTTTATTGTTCATTTATTAACCGTCAGTTCATAATTAGAGATGAAGTGAAGCCTCTTTGTGCTTCCTGTCAGCTGTGTGTGTGTGTGACACATTAGCTGGTAATCCCTTGTTAATCCCTGGTGTTAGCAGCTGATTGTTAATTAACTAAATCCTTCGTTACGGCCCGACGACGAGCTGTTGACATGACGACTGTTACCGCGGATACGCCTCCCTCTGGACCCCGACGACGGGGATTGACCCATACATTTGTTTATTATTAATATTATTATTATCGTCATTATTATCATTATTATTATCTACATTTAAGTTTTAGAAGGAAGAAGAACGACGGCTGATTGTTTTAATCTTTAATAAACAAACTGTATTATTATAATATATAATATAGTATTTATATATATGTGTATACATTTCATTATAATATATAATATAATATATATTTATACAAATATAAAGACAGTTTGTTTAAAATCTGTCACATTTTAATGATTTTATCATAATTTAGCATAAAAACAAAAAATGATTTCAAAGTGACAGTTTTTCTTCTTCATGTCGTGTTTCAGTGTTTAACGTCTCAGATATGAAACATTTATCAAGCAGAAGACTGAAAACATGAATATTTAAACATCTGTGTGTGTGTGTGTGTGTGTGTGTTACCTGACTGGAGCTCCTCTACTCTGTGCTGGTTTCAGTAGAACCGTCACGGTGGACTCGGTCTGGTTCAGAGGAGACTCCTGATCGTAGGCCGGCATCAGAGGAGCTGAGGAGGAGTGAGTCACTGTTACAACAGGTTTAGCCCAGGATCAGGACAAGAACCAGGATAAAGACCAGGACCAGGACCAGACCCAGGACCAGGACCAGAACTAGGACCAGGACCAGAACCAGGATAAGGACCAGGATAAGGACCAGGATAAAGACCAGGACCAGGATAAAGACCAGGACCAGGATGTAGAACATCCATGTTTTGTAATGTACTTGTAGACTTCATATCAGTAAAAGTTTATATCAGACACATCAAAGAGTATCTGGGTATTGATGAGGCCCCTATGGACCCTGAGCATGTCCCGGTGGACCCCGTCAGTAATCCCTCTATGAACACTGACCTGAGATCTTGGTGGTGAACTGGGTGATGACTGGAGGCCCAAAGCCTTTGACAGTAGAGGCTCTTATTGTGAAGGAGTAGGTGGAGCCTGGGTAGAGGCCGGAGAACACGTGGCTCGTCTCATTGGCCGGTTTGAACACTTTCCCGCTCTGATTGGACAAGTCAAACTCAGTGTCGAAGGAGCTCAAGGCTTTATAGCAGATCTGAGGACAAGAACCCGGGGATTGTGGGTAAAGAACATCTGAATGTGGTTTGAATTGACTGATGAAGGACAGATATGGAGGGACAGACGGCGACAAAGAGGACGAACTGAGGACAGATGTGGAGGGACAGACAGAGGACAGATGTGGAGGGATAGACAGATGGAGAGATGTGGACAGAGGAGAGATGTGGACAGACAGAAGACAGATGTGGACAGACAGAGGACAGTGGAGGTCTACCTCGTACTGGCGGATCCGGCCGTAAGTCTGAACCGGTTCCCTCCAGCTCAGACTGATCTGCTGCTCGTAGCTGCTGCCGAGGATCGAGTCCAAGGGGACGGATCCGGGAACTGAGACGGAGACATTTTATTCGTTTAACTTTTATTCAGAGACAAGTTGAAACCACAAAGAAGTTCACGTCTTCTCTCGTACCGTCCTCGTCTGTCAGCACCAGCAGCTCCTCGCTCTCCTTCCGTCCCTCCGGGTTACTGAGGACGAGTCTCAGGCTCACGTTGGTGAACGGAGGAAGGTTTCGTACGAGGTGCTGGGGGACGGAGCTCAGGGTGTCGTAGACCAGGTCCTCCTTCACGGGGTCCCTGTAGGACAGACAGAAGATAATGGGGAGTTAACATGTCCTCCACCTTTCTTTAAATGTCTGTCCCTCCTTGTTTTCACCCGGTGTCCCCCCTGTCTCCCTGTCTGACCCCGTCCCTGTGTCTACCTGTCGGTCCACGTCCCCCTGTCTCCATGTCTGTCCCCCTGTCTGTCTCCGTCCCCCTGTCAACCTGTCTGTCCCCGTCCCTGTGTCTACCTGTCTGTCCCCGTCCCCCTGTCTCCATGTCTGTCCCCCTGTCTGTCTCCGTCCCCCTGTCAACCTGTCTGTCCCCGTCCCCCTGTCTACCTGTCTGTCCCCGTCCCTGTGTCTACCTGTCTGTCCCCGTCCCCCTGTCTCCATGTCTGTCCCCGTCCCCCTGTCTACCTGTGTGTCCCCATCCCTGTGTCTACCTGTCTGTCCCCGTCCCCCTGTCTCCATGTCTGTCCCCCTGTCTGTCCCGTCCCCTGTCTGTCTCCGTCCCCCTGTCAACCTGTCTGTCCCCGTCCCCTGTCTGTCCCCGTCCCTGTGTCTACCTGTCTGTCCCCGTCCCCCTGTCTCCATGTCTGTCCCCCTGTCTGTCTCCGTCCCCCTGTCTCCCTGTCTGTCCCCGTCTCCCTTTCTGTCCCTGTCCCCCTGTCTGTCCTCCTGTCACCTGTCTGTCCTCGTCCCCCTGTCTACCTGCTGGCGGTCCCTGCAGGTCTGTAGTGGTACTGGACCGTCAGGTTGTAGCTGTAGCAGCGGGTCACGTTGTATCCGAACGGTTCCCATCGTAGCGTCACCTGTTTGGACTGAATGTCCACGACCTCGAGACGTCGGGGGCCGTGCATCGGGTCTAAGAGACAAAAACACAGGGTCAGGGACTCTGTGGTCTCGAAGAACCTCCATCAGGGTCTAAGAGACACAAACACAGGGTCAGGGACTCTGTCGTCTCTAAGAACCTCCATCAGGGTCTAAGAGACACAAACACAGGGTCAGGGACTCTGTGGTCTCTTAGAACCTCCATCAGGGTCTGTACAGAGTGAGACCTCTTCAGTTTGTTCATGCTGAACTTCAGTAGACGTGGACTTTAAGTTTCACTGATGACATATTAACATACTAACATACCAACATACTAACATACCAACATACTAACATACTAATAATCTAACATACGAACATACTAACATACTAATAATCTAACATACTAACATACTAATAATCTAACATACTAACATACTAACATACTAACATACTAATATTCTAACATACTAACATAGTAACATACTAATAATCTAACATACTAACATACTAACATACTAATATTCTAACATACTAACATACTAATATACTAACATACCAACATACTAACATACTAACATACTAATATACTAACATACTAACATACTAATATTCTAACATACTAAACATACTAATATAATAATATTCTAACATACTAATATTCTAACATATGAACATACTAACATACTAATATACTGACATACTAACATACTAATGTACTAATATACCAACATACTAACATACGAACATACTAACATACCAGTATTCTAACATACTAACATACTAACATACGAACATACTAACATACTAATATTCTAACATACTAACATACGAACATACTAACATACTAACATAGTAATATAATAATATACTAACATACTAACATACTAATATAATAATATTCTAACATACTAATATTCTAACATACTAACATACTAACATACTAATAATCTAACATACTAACATACTAATATTCTAACATACTAACATACTAATATTATAACATACTAAACATACTAATATAATAATATTCTAACATACTAAACATACTAATATTCTAACATACCAACATACTAACATACTAATATACTAACATACTAACATACTAATATTCTAATATACTAACATACTAATATTCTAACATACTAACATACGAACATACTAATATAATAATATACTAACATACTAACATACTAACATACCAACATACGGACATACTAACATACTAATATTCTAACATACTAACATACGAACATACTAACATACTAATATAATAATATACTAACATACTAACATACTAATATAATAATATTCTAACATACTAACATACTAATGTACTAATATACCAACATACTAATATTCTAACATACTAACATACGAACATACTAACATACCAGTATTCTAACATACTAACATACGAACATACTAACATACTAACATAGTAATATAATAATATACTAACATACTAACATACTAATATACTAACATACTAACATACTAATATACTAACATACTAATATTCTAACATACTAACATACGAACATACTAATATAATAATATACTGACATACAAACATACTAACATACCAACATACGAACATACTAACATACTAATATTCTAACATACTAACATACGAACATACTAACATACTAATATAATAATATACTAACATACTAACATACTAATATAATAATATTCTAACATACTAACATACTAACATAATAATATTCTAACATACTAAACATACTCATATAATAATATACTAACATATTAATATACTAACATACTCATATAATCATATACTAACATACTAATATTCGAACATACTAACATACTAACATACTAACATACTAATATACTAACATACTAACATACTAACATACTAATATAATAATATACTAACATACTAATATTCTAACATACTAACATACTAATATTCTAACATACTAACATACTAACATACTAATAATCTAACATACTAACATACTAATATTCTAACATACTAAACATACTAATATAATAATATTGTAACATACTAACATACTAATATACTAACATACTAACATCCTAATATACTAACATACTAACATACTAATATACTAACATACTAATATACTAACATACTAATATACTAATATACTAACATTCTAACATACTAATATACTAACATACTAACATACTAACATACTAAACATACTAATATAATAATATACTAACATACTAACATAATAATATTCTAACATACTAAACATACTCATATAATAATATACTAACATATTAATATACTAACATACGAATATAATCATATACTAACATACTAATATACTAATATACTAACATACTAATATTCTAACATACTAACATACGAACATACTAATATAATAATATACTAACATACTAACATACCAACATACGAACATACTAACATACTAATATTCTAACATACTAACATACGAACATACCAACATACTAATATAATAATATACTAACATACTAACATACTAATATAATAATATTCTAACATACTAACATACTAACATAATAATATTCTAACATACTAAACATACTCATATAATAATATACTAACATATTAATATACTAACATACTAATATAATCATATACTAACATATTAATATTCGAACATACTAACATACTAACATACTAATATACTAACATACTAACATACTAACATACTAATATAATAATATACTAACATACTAATATTCTAACATACTAACATACTAATATTCTAACATACTAACATACTAACATACTAATAATCTAACATACTAACATACTAACATACTAATATTCTAACATACTAACATACTAATAATCTAACATACTAACATACTGACATAGTAATATAATAATATACTAACATACTAACATACGAATATAATAATATTCTAACATACTAATATTCTAACATACTAACATACTAATAATCTAACATACTAACATACTAACATACTAATATTCTAACATACTAAACATACTAATATAATAATATTGTAACATACTAACATACTAATATACTAACATACTAATATACTAACATACTAACATCCTAATATACTAACATACTAACATACTAATATACTAACATACTAATATACTAACATACTAATATACGAATATACTAACATTCTAACATACTAACATACTAATATACTAACATACTAACATACTAACATACTAAACATACTAATATAATAATATACTAACATACTAACATAATAATATTCTAACATACTAAACATACTAATATACTAATATACTAACATACTAATATTCTAACATACTAACATACGAACATACTAATATAATAATATACTAACATACTAACATACCAACATACGAACATACTAACATACTAATATTCTAACATACTAACATACGAACATACTAACATACTAATATAATAATATACTAACATACTAACATACTAATATAATAATATTCTAACATACTAACATACTAACATAATAATATTCTAACATACTAAACATACTCATACAATAATATACTAACATATTAATATACTAACATACTAATATAATCATATACTAACATTAATATTCGAACATACTAACATACTAATATACTCACATACCAACATACGAACATACTAACATACTAATATAATAATATACTAACATACTAACATACTAATATAATAATATTCTAACATACTAACATACTAACATAATAATATTCTAACATACTAAACATACTCATATGATAATATACTAACATATTAATATACTAACATACTAATATCATCATATACTAACATACTAATATTCGAACATACTAACATACTAACATACTAATATTCTAACATACTAACATACTAATAATCTAACATACTAACATTCTAACATACTAACATACTAATAATCTAACATACTAACATACTAACATACTAATATTCTAACATACTAAACATACTAATATAATAATATTGTAACATACTAACATACTAATATACTAACATACTAACATACTAACATACTAATATACTAATATACTAACATTCTAACATACTAACATACTAAACATACGCATATAATAATATACTAACATACTAATATTCTAACATACTAACATACTAACATACTAATAATCTAACATACTAACATACTAATATTCTAACACACTAACATACTAACATACTAATATTCTAACATACTAAACATACTAATATAATAATATTCTAACATACTAAACATACGAATATTCTAACATACTAACATACTAACATACTAATATACTAACATACTAACATACTAATATACTAATATACTAACATACTAATATTCTAACATACGAACATACTCATATAATAATATACTAACATACTAACATACCAACATACCAACATACTAACATACTAATATTCTAACATACTAACATACGAACATAGTAACATACTAATATAATAATATACTAACATACTAACATACTAATATAATAATATTCTGACATACTAACATACTAACATAATAATATTCTAACATACTAAACATACTCATATAATAATATACTAACATATTAATATACTAACATACTAATATAATCATATACTAACATACTAATATTTGAACATACTAACATACTAACATACTAATATACTAACATACTAATATTCTAACATACTAACATACTAACATACTAATATTCTAACATACTAACATACTAATAATCTAACATACTAACATACTAATATTCTAACATACTAACATACTAATAATCTAACATACTAACATACTAACAGACTAACATACTAATATTCTGACATACTAAACATACTAATATAATAATATTGTAACATACGAACATACTAATATACTAACATACTAACACACTAATATACTAACATACTAACATACTAACATACTAATATACTAACATACTAACATACTAATATACCAACAGACTAATATACTAACATACCAACATACTAACATACTAATATACTAATATACTAACATACTAATATTCTAACATACTAACATACCAACATACTGACATACTAACATACTAATATAATAATATTCTAACATACTAACATACTAATATAATAATATACGAACATACTAATATAATAATATTCTAACATACTAATATTCGAAAATACTAACATACTAACATACTAACATACTAAACATACTCATATAATAATATACTAACATACTAATATTCGAACATACTAACATACTAATATACTCACATACCAACATACGAACATACTAACATACTAATATAATAATATACTAACATACTAACATACTAATATAATAATATTCTAACATACTAACATACTAACATAATAATATTCTAACATACTAAACATACTCATATGATAATATACTAACATATTAATATACTAACATACTAATATAATCATATACTAACATACTAATATTCGAACATACTAACATACTAACATACTAATATTCTAACATACTAACATACTAATAATCTAACATACTAACATTCTAACATACTAACATACTAATAATCTAACATACTAACATACTAACATACTAATATTCTAACATACTAAACATACTAATATAATAATATTGTAACATACTAATATTCGAACATACTAACATACTAACATACTAACATACTAATATACTAACATACTAACATACTAATATACTAATATACTAACAGACTAATATACTAACATACCAACATACTAACATACTAACATACTAATATAATAATATTCTGACATACTAACATACTAATATAATAATATACTAACATACTAATATTCGAACATACTAACATACTAATATACTAACATACTAACATACTAATATTCTAACATACTAACATACTAACATACTAACATACTGACATACCAACATACTAACATACTAACATACTAATATACTAATATACTAACATACTGATATTCGAACATACTAACATACTAATATACTCACATACCAACATACTAACATACTAATATAATAATATACTAACATACTAACATACTAATATAATAATATAATATTCTAACATACTAACATACTCATGTTCTAACATACTAAACATACTAAACATTGTTGATTTAGTTTCCATTGAGTGAACGAGATCAAGTATTTTATATTAGATAAACGATATTCATTAAATGTGATCGATACAGTCACGTGACCGTATTGGTCATGTGATCAATACGGTCACGTGAAGAGAAGAGGTTCAACTGAACAGAGACACAAAGACAGAGGAGATTAAAGGAAGCTCTCTCACACACACACACACACACTCACACGCTCAGACAGACACTCACACACACACTCACTCACGCACACACGTACACACAGGTTTTGTCAGGAGAAATTGCTCAGTCCTGCTCTCATCTATCATTCTCTCTCTGAGTGGATCGCTGTCTGTCATCTTGAAATACAGCACTTAGATTGGCCACTACACAGACATGTGTGTGTGAGTGTGTGTGTTTCAGGTGTTTTTCTGCAACCAATGAACAATACCTTTCCTGTTCTTTGTCGTGTTTCATCTCTGTGTGTGTGTTTGATTGTGGCTGTATAGAAACTTCTCTCTTCCTGTTATTGAGCCACACACACACACACACACACACTCACACACACACACTGCAGGCTTTTAGCACAACACAATGGAGCCACTTGTGAGTTTCTCCACCTCGATTGTACGATGAAAGAGAGACGTCGAGCTAAATGGTCGGTCTGTGGGGAACACACACACACACACACACACACTGAGACATTGCCACACAATGGGGGTCGGGGGTCAAGGGGAGGGGGAGGAGGGGATTAAGGTGGATCCTATTACCCATAATCCCCGAGGGGAGAGTGAATGCTATCACATAAAATCCTACCATTCCCCCTCGATGTGTGTGTGGTCGCCATGGTTCCATCCCATAATTTTTGGGCTGACATTTAAATCAGACACAGACAGAAAGCTGATGATGTCATCAGGTATTTTTCCAGAACTCCAAACTACAACCTTCAGGAACTACACAAGGTCAATTTCCTGTTTGATGTTAAGATGAATATGAAGAGGAGGAGGAAGCTCTTCATCTCACACACACACACACACACACACACACACACACACACACACACACACACACACACACACACACACACAAACTGTGCGTCTCAATTTGATTCTGAGCCTGTCAGAAGCAAAGAGTTCTTAATGTGATGTTAGCGTTAGCTCATAGGTTCTCAGTGTGATGTTAGCGTTAGCTCATAGGTTCTCAATGTGATGTTAGCGTTAGCTCATAGGTTCTCAGTGTGATGTTAGCGTTAGCTCATAGGTTCTCAATGTGATGTTAGCGTTAGCTCATAGGTTCTCAGTGTGATGTTAGCGTTAGCTCATAGGTTCTCAATGTGATGTTAGCGTTAGCTCACAGGTTCTCAATGTGATGTTAGCGTTAGCTCATAGGTTCTCAGTGTGATTCTAGCGTTAGCTAATAGGTTCTCAATGTGATGTTATCGTTAGCTCATAGGTTCTCAGTGTGATTCTAGCGTTAGCTCATAGGTTCTCAGTGTGATGTTAGCGTTAGCTCATAGGTTCTCAATGTGATGTTAGAGTTAGCTCATAGGTTCTCAGTGTGATGTTAGCGTTAGCTCATAGGTTCTCAATGTGATGTTAGAGTTAGCTCATAGGTTCTCAGTGTGATGTTAGCGTTAGCTCATAGGTTCTCAGTGTGATGTTAGCGTTAGCTCATAGGTTCTCAATGTGATGTTAGCGTTAGCTCATAGGTTCTCAGTGTGATGTTAGCGTTAGCTCATAGGTTCTCAATGTGATGTTAGCGTTAGCTCGTAGGTTCTCAATGTGATGTTAGCGTAAGCTCATAGGTTCTCAATGTGATGTTAGCGTTAGCTCATAGGTTCTCAGTGTGATTCTACCGTTAGCTCATAGGTTCTCAATGTGATGTTAGAGTTAGCTCATAGGTTCTCAATGTGATGTTAGCGGTAGCTCATAGGTTCTCAATGTGATGTTATCGTTAGCTCATAGGTTCTCAGTGTGATGTTATCGTTAGCTCATAGGTTCTCAGTGTGATTCTAGCGTTAGCTCATAGGTTCTCAATGTGATGTTAGAGTTAGCTCATAGGTTCTCAATGTGATGTTAGCGGTAGCTCATAGGTTCTCAATGTGATGTTATCGTTAGCTCATAGGTTCTCAGTGTGATGTTATCGTTAGCTCATAGGTTCTCAGTGTGATGTTAGCGTTAGCTCATAGAAACAGAGTTGAGACAGTAAAATAAATAGAAGGATGAAAGTACAGAAAGAGAAGTAAAAGGTTGGAGGACGAGCAGAGCGTGAAGATCTGAGGTGAAAAGAGAGAAAAGAGTGAAATATTGATATGATATTTTCTAAAAGCCTCGACAAACACCACACACACTTTAATGGATGTTAACACACACACACACACAGATGTTTTTATCTTTTATGACCAATGCTGACCTCAGTGAGAGAAACTCAGCTCATTAATATTTACTGAGAGGAGCCTCTAAAATAAAAGTCATGTCATTTTGATTCATGTGCTATGATGCTTTCTATAATAATCAATCACAGATCAATAACTATCAATAGAGTTTTATTATCAATATCTACGATCAATGTTTGACTCACAGTCGTTTTATTATTATTGTTATTATTACTTTTACTGTTATTATTATTTATTAATTTGTATTACTGTTATTACTATTATTATTATTATTATATATTACTATTTATTATTTTGTGAGGGATAATATTTTTATTTTTAGTTACATGAGTCTTTGGTCACATGACATCGTGAATAAAAGCAGAATATTAAATGATGGGACATGAAGCGGCTCACAGTGACTTCCTGTTTATCTGCCACCACGCTGAGTCGCCTCACTGAGCTCTAAATCCTAAAGCTTGTTTGATGGACACACTGATTCATTATTGAACACACACACACACACACACACGCGCACAAACAGAAGCTGGTTTATAATTTATTGGAAGTAAAATGAATAAATAAAAGTGATTTAAAGACACAGACGAGTTATCAGAGCGAACATCATCACACTGATGTGTGTGTGTGTGTGTAACACACTGGGCTCTGCTGGCTGTCAATCACACACACACGCACACAAGCGCGCACACGCGCACACACACACACACACACACACACACACACACACACACACACACACACACACACGACTTCTTCATGTTTCCTGCTGTTGATCCCAGAGGAGCATTTGTTTTAATTTGCTGACAGTCCAGAGGGGCGGAGGGTACAACAAAGGAACAATCACACTGACATTTTGTTTTCTGATACAGAACCCGATTAACATCCTGAAGGAACTCAAGAGTCTGATCAAAGAAGACATGGACCTCCAAAGACCTGTAGAATGACACCAAATTACTCTAGAACCGCATTATGAACCCCTAGAACCTCATCAAGGACCGACAGATTCTCAACAAGACCCCTAGAACCACATCAAGGATGACAAGAATCTGATCATGGACCACTAAACCACATCAAGATCTCTGGAACCTCATAAAGGACCACTATAACTTCCCCAAATATTTCTAGAACCTAATCCAGGACTACAAGAACCACCTGTCCCTCCTTTCTTGATTCCGTAGAACGTCATCGATCGAACAAAAATAAGTTCCGATATTTCCAAACAGAATCCCTGAAGGCTGCAAGTTAACCTCATAACTCTCTGTGACCCTTAATATTCAAAATATTAGATTTATTGTAAACAATAACAAATGCATTTACAACTATTCATCTATTTAGAACATCATAATATATAAAACAACAATACCTGTATTTAAAGACACATTAAATACATTTAGAACAATATTAAAAGGTTAAAGTTATCATCGTATTATTTTAGTGTGAGACGAGTTTTATGATTCATTGTCTGTGTTAGAGCTCAAAATCATGGAGTCCTCGAGGAGTGACCTCCTGAGGTACCTCGGGGGGGGGGGCTATGTGTGGTATGAGGTCTCTGAGGGGGGGGGGGGGCTATGTGTGGCATGAGGTCTCTGAGAGGGGGGGGGCTATGTGTGGCATGAGGTCTCTGAAGGGGGGGGGGGGGGGGGCTATGTGTGGCATGAGGTCTCTGAGGGGGGGGGGGGGCTATGTGTGGCATGAGGTCTCTGAGAGGGGGGGGGCTATGTGTGGCATGAGGTCTCTGAAGGGGGGGGGGGGCTATGTGTGGTATGAGGTCTCTGAGGGGGGGGGGGGGCTATGTGTGGTATGAGGTCTCTGAGGGGGGGCTATGTGTGGTATGAGGTCTCTGAGGGGGGGCTATGTGCGGTATGGGTCTCTGAGGGGGGGGGCTATGTGCGGCATGAGGTCTCTGAGGGGGGGGGGGGGGCTATGTGCGGCATGGGGTCTCTGGGGGGGGGGGTGGCTATGTGAGGTATGAGGTCTCTGAGGGGGGGGGGGGCTATGTGCGGTATGGGGTCTCTGAGGGGGGGGGTGGCTATGTGCGGCATGAGGTCTCTGAGGGGGGGGGGGTGCTGAAGTCGAGTTCCAGCAGGTCTGAGAGAAGACATGTTGAGACCTGAACCAGTTATTTCCTGTAGTTAGGTCTGCAGCAGAACATGAGGACGAGACTCTGTTATATATTATATCATATATATATATTATATAATATATTATATAATATGTAACATAATTATATATGTATATATGTATAAAATATATGTTATATATTATATTATATATATATAAATATATATAATATAATATATAACATATATTATATATATGTTATATATATATTATATAATATATATATATAATATATATATATATATAATATACATTAATATACGGGATCTGGATATTGACAAGATGAACACACTTTAAGAAGTAGAATCTCAAAAGAAGTCAAGAAAAATACATAAAATAAAATAAAAAACGTCTGAATCATCAATAATTAATCGTTAAAAACTCTTCAAACACAAACAGAGAGACGTGAAAACTGCAGCAGTCGGAGTGTTGCACCTGTGTCATTATCGCGCTAATTGCTAATCACATGCTGTTTGTTGTTGTAATGCACCCACAGGGCACACACACACACACACACACACAGCTAGCATGCTATGCTGATGCGTGCACTGTAGCCATTAAGAGCTAATGCGTGCAGCGCTAACGAAGCCCAGCCTTAATGACCTCAACAATAACCATTTGCCACCCGATGAGCTCAACACGAATGCGGGCTAGCACAGCATGCTACGCTAATGACTCCACCATTAACCTCTTAATGAGCTCAGTGTGAGTGTAGCCGAGCAGTTAGCCGCTAGCAGTCATCATCAGTCATGTGACCTGACTCACCTGCACACTTGGTCCTGGCTCGGAGCGTTGGTCCGGGGTTTCCCGTGCCTCCATCCAGGGGCCTGGTGAGCAGCACGCTGATCTCGTACTCCGTGTCGGGGTCCAGGTGTCCAATCTTGTGGGTCGGCTTATCGACGGGGGTGGTGTCGATCAACATGCCCGACATGGTACGGTACTCCACCTGACAAATGATCATGTGGGATGATGATCCAGAGCAGTCCTGACCACAAGAATACTCACAGATCCCTAGAACCTCAATATGAACCTCAAGAACTCCTCACAGATCCCTAAAACCTCATCAAGGACCACAAGAACCACCTTACATATCCCCAGAAACTCATCAAGAACTACTAGAATCTCTCACATATCCACAGACCTTCCTTGACGACCATG
>CM051704.1:22770244-22777744 GCA_028022725.1 Lycodopsis pacificus | reverse complement strand
GATAGTTATTGATGAGTATTGATAGTTTTTGATGAGTATTGATAGTTATTGATAGTTATTGATGAGTATTGATAGTTTCTGATGAGTAGGGTTAGGGTGTGTACAGTTGATAGTTATTGATAGTTATTGATGAGTATTGATAGTTATTGATAGTTATTGATGAGTATTGATAGTTTTTGATGAGTATTGTGTGTACGGTTGATAGTTATTGATGAGTATTGATAGTTATTGATGAGTATTGATAGTTTTTGATGAGTATTGATAGTTATTGATGAGTATTGATAGTTATTGATAATTATTGATGAGTATTGATAGTTTTTGATGAGTATTGATAGTTTTTGATAGTCATTGATGAGTATTGATAGTTTTTGATGAGTGTTGTGTGTACCTGGAGGTAGAGCAGCAGGTTGCTCTGCGGTCGTCCGTTGACGGTGCAGTGAAACGCCGCCGTCTGTCCTGCGTTTACCTCCACGCCTTTAATGTGCAGGAAGTGTGGGGTGCTCACTGAGGACACACACACACACAGAGGTCAGAGGTAACACACTGATGACCTCATCATCTTACTGATATCACCGTGGTAACGGTTAACCTTTTCCTGCAAAAATCTCACCGATCCAATCAGAAAATGGATTGTGGAGGATGAGCACTGTGTGTGTGTGTGTGTGTGTGTTCACATAACAAAGCAACATAAAATATGCGAGTCTACAGACGTGCAGGTAGATAAATAGACGGATGGATCAAAGTCCATGCTAATCAATTTATATTTTAATGAGCTCCCCTGTCTCTACACACACACACACACACACACACACACACACACACACACACTCTGACCTTGATTCTGCGATGCCAGCTGAACTTTTAACATCGTTATCCAATTAAGACAGTAGTAAACTTCGTTAACCAATTAGGAGCCGGTTCTATAAGGGGGCTGGGCTTGTGACTGTACTTACTGCACTGGTGTCCCTGCAGCATGATGTCCTTGATGGCCAGAACTCCTCTCTGACCGGTGCTGACTGCCTCAAACACCACCTGACACACAGACCAGTATCAGCATGATTATCAACACAGCACACAGCACCTTGTACTGGCTCTGTGGCACT
Organism: Lycodopsis pacificus; assembly: GCA_028022725.1. Taxonomy (NCBI): domain Eukaryota; kingdom Metazoa; phylum Chordata; class Actinopteri; order Perciformes; family Zoarcidae; genus Lycodopsis; species Lycodopsis pacificus. The sequence goes on along the minus strand of CM051704.1, from coordinate 22,776,641 downwards.
CTGAGATTTTTTTTAAAATGAAAAGTGCGTTATAAATAAAATACATTATTATTATTATTATTACCTGTGTGTGTGTGTGTGTGTGTGTGTGTGTGTGTGTGTGTGTGTTACCTGGTAGTAATTGGGCCAGAAGGTGGACACTGCTAGCTCTACCCCTTTCCAGATGTGGTAGGCGGGACCTGAAGAGTTGAAGACAGGAACTCCCAGAGGACTGTTGTTCTCTGCAGAAAACACAAAGACTGTCAACACACAGACACACACACAGACACACACAGACACACACACACAGACACACCTGAGAGCTCCGCCTCCACACACATACACCTGAGAGCTCCGCCTCCACACACACACACACCTGAGAGCTCCGCCTCCACACACACACACGAGAGCTCCGCCTCCACACACATACACCCGAGAGCTCCGCCTCCACACACACACACCCGAGAGCTCCGCCTCCACACACACACACCCGAGAGCTCCGCCTCCACACACATACACCCGACAGCTCCGCCTCCACACACACACACCCGAGAGCTCCGCCTCCACACACACACACCTGAGAGCTCCGCCTCCACACACACACACCCGAGAGCTCCGCCTCCACACACATACACCCGACAGCTCCGCCTCCACACACACACACCCGAGAGCTCCGCCTCCACACACACACCTGAGAGCTCCGCCTCCACACACACACACCCGAGAGCTCCGCCTCCACACACATACACCCGACAGCTCCGCCTCCACACACACACACCCGAGAGCTCCGCCTCCACACACACACCTGAGAGCTCCGCCTCCACACACACACCCGAGAGCTCCGCCTCCACACACATACACCCGAGAGCTCCGCCTCCACACACATACACCCGAGAGCTCCGCCTCCACACACATACACCTGAGAGCTCCACACACACACACCTGAGAGCTCCGCCTCCACACACACACACCTGAGAGCTCCGCCTCTACACACACACCTGAGAGCTCCGCCTCCACACACACACACACCTGAGAGCTCCGCCTCCAGACACACACACACCTGAGAGCTCCGCCTCCACACACACACCTGCGAGCACCATGAGGCAGTGTTTGTACCTTTGATGTAGACGTTGAGCGTGGCGGGCGCGGCGCCCTCCCGTCCTCCCGCCTGGTAGAACAGGAAGCTGACGCAGTGCGTGTCGTTCTCTTTGAGCGGCGGCAGCAACATCTGAGCGCGCTGACCTCCGTACCGACCCGACGTGTTCACGAACAAGAAGGAGGAGCCTGCACACAGGAAGTGACACCGCATCAATAGAGGTATTTTTAAGCAGTACACAATGACATGTGGGCATTGTGTCTCCCTGTGTGTCAAAATAAATGCACAGGTCAAAGATAAAATGGACCAAACAGGAATCTCATTGATATATTAGAGCAGCTAATCCATAATTAATCAATAAAGAGTCAATAAATAAGTGTGTGTGTGTGTGAACAAATTGCAAATTTTGTCGTCAGTGAAATTCTATAATTGGAAATCTTCAGAATAAAAGCATTCACTTTAAAGCTTTGAATCTCAAAACCCAGCCTCTCTCTGTGTGTGTGTGTGTGTGTGTGCGTGCGTGCGTGCGTGCGTGTGTGTGTGTGTGCGCGTGCGTGTGTGTGTGCGCGTGCGTGCGTGTGCGCGCGCGTGTGTGTGGTCCCTCATTAGTGTGTGTTGGTGTCATGACTACAGCTGTCAATCAAGCGAGCTCTGGGTTCACTTTTTTCTGAAGTTTCAATGAAATTCAAATCTATACTGTGAGAGAAGTCTGACACACACACACACACACACACACAGTGTCGGTGGGTTGAAGGGCGTCTCCATGGTAACAGTGAAGTGCTGGCTGTCAGTCACACAGACGGTTAAAAGCTTCTCTCGGACGTTTCAATGATTTTTGTGACTTTATTCTGAAATTCAAGTTCTTCTTCGTCTGTGACTTCAGTTGTATTTGTGTGACGTCGCTCTATAAGACAGTGAGAGACACGATATGATTCAACAGACACAATCAGTTACACGTGACTTATTGTTTCTTTAACATTACACACAACAGACCATTGTCGCCGTGGTGACGATGAGTTATTATTTATTTCACTGCTGTTTCTTTTACTAAACATGAAGACATTATTCTGAAACCGTTTGAACAGCGTCCTGCTTTATTTACAAGTGTGTGTGTGTGTGTGTGTGTGTGTGTGTGTGTGTTAGCGAATCAATGGTCCTTGAGGAGAATCGATTAGACAAACAAGAGTTTTAATCATCGCAGAGAGAAGGAGGAGCAAGAGGAAGAGGAGGAAGAAGAAGAGGAAGAACAGGAGGAGGAAGAGGAAGAGGAGATAAATGAGGAGAACGAAACAGCCAGATGAGGAGATGAAAACATGAATTCATGTGTAGTTTCACTTTGATAAATGTTCTACTACTTTACTTCTTCTATGAAGATAAACTGAGTTTATTTATTGGTTTATTTGAAAGGGACAGTGCACATCAATAAAAACATTTCTGCAAATGTTGAGTATGAGTATCAACATGTTTTAATTATTCTTCTCTGTCCCCATGCGTGGTCCTGACTGGTTTGGTCATGTCTCAGTGTGTATGTGTGAAAACATGTGTGTGTGTGTGTACCAGCTGTTTCCGTAGCAACAGAGGAATGTTGAATGTGTGTGTGTGTGTGTGTGTGTGTGTGTGACGTGGAATCAGAGACGTGACATGAGGTCATTCAACGAAGAAGAGAATCAAAGAGGAGACGTCCAACCATCTCAATGATTCTCCTTTAATTCAGACTGTCGGTCTGGTCTAATTGCTGGAGAAGTGAAACACTCAAACAGAACCTCATCTGTGAAATCTGTACATATTCAAATGAAATCAAGATACATATATATTAGTTTAATCTGCTGTTGGTGACATATTAGATTATTAGTCGATACCCAATGAGAGCAGTGTCTGTTTCTTCCTCAAACATCTCAAACTGACAAGAAACAGAAAAACAAACATCTCCACCGTGGTCTCGTTAACCTCCCGCCCCCTCTCACCTGTCGGCCAATCACAGATGACCCCTGACTTATCGAAACCAATCCCATCAGACCCAGCACACACACACACACACGTACGTACACACACACACACACACACACACACACACACACACACACACACACACACACACACACACACACACACAGATGGTGGGGGGTAATTCTATTACCAGAGTTATATTGAAACGTGAGGACAGGCAGCTGCAGCGCATTGAGAAGATTTACACAAATAACACACACACTTCCTGCTGCTGTGTGTGTGTGTGTGTGTGTGCGTGTGTGTGTGCGTGTGTGTGTGTGTGCATGTGTGTGTTTCCTGCAGCGATTTCAGGATCTGACTGGAAAATCAAATGTCTGAAAACATGTCGACACAAACCTTCAAACAAGTGTAACGGCTCAGATGTAAACAGATATAACAAATAACAGATTAACGGTCTAACAATCATTATGAATGTATGTTAATGGTCGACCAATCATGAATGTAGATTAACGGTCTAACAATCATTATGGATGTAGATTAACGGTCTAACAATCATGAATGTAGATTAACGGTCTAATAATCATGGATGTAGATTAACGGTCTAATAATCATGGATGTAGATTAACGGTCTAATAATCATGGATGTAGATTCATGTCTAATAATCATGGATGTAGATTAACGGTCTCATAATCATGAATGTAGATTAACAGTCTAATAATCATGAATGTAGATTAACGGTCTAATAATCATGGATGTAGATTAACGGTCTAATAATCATGGATGTAGATTAACGGTCTAATAATTATGGATGTAGATTAACAGTCTAATAATCATTATGAATGTAGATTAACGGTCTAATAATCATGGATGTAGATTAACAGTCTAATAATCATTATGAATGTAGATTAACGGTCTAATAATCATGGATGTAGATTAACGGTCTAATAATCATGGATGTAGATTAACAGTCTAATAATCATTATGGATGTAGATTAACGGTCTAATAATCATTATGGATGTAGATTAACGGTCTAATAATCATGGATGTAGATTAACGGTCTAATAATTATGTATGTAGATTAACGGTCTAATAATCATTATGAATGTAGATTAACGGTCTAATGATCATGGATGTAGATTAACGGTCTAATAATCATGGATGTAGATTAACGGTCTAATAATTATGGATGAAGATTAACGGTCTAATAATCATGAATGTAGATTAACGGTCTAATAATCATGGATGTAGATTAACGGTCGAATAATCATGGATGTAGATTAACGGTCTAATAATCATGGATGTAGATTAACGGTCTAATAATTATGGATGAAGATTAACGGTCTAATAATCACGAATGTAGATTAACGGTCTAATAATTATGGATGAAGATTAACGGTCTAATAATCATGAATGTAGATTAACGGTCTAATAATCATGGATGTAGATTAACGGTCTAATAATCATGGATGTAGATTAACGGTCTAATAATTATGGATGAAGATTAACGGTCTAATAATCATGAATGTAGATTAATGGTCTAATAATCATGGATGTAGATTAACGGTCGAATAATCATGGTTGTAGATTAACGGTCTAATAATCATGGATGTAGATTAACGGTCTAATAATCATGAATGTAGATTAACGGTTGAATAATCATGGTTGTAGATTAACGGTCGAATAATCATGGTTGTAGATTAACGGTCTAATAATCATGGATGTAGATTAACGTTCTAATAATCATGAATGTAGATTAACGGTCTAATAATCATTATGAATGTAGATTAACGGTCGAATAATCATGGGTGTAGATTAACGGCCGAATAATCATGGATGTAGATTCACGGTCTAATAATCATGAATGTAGATTAACAGTCTGATAATCATTATGAATGTAGATTAACAGTCGAATAATCATTATGAATGTAGATTAACGGTTGAATAATCATGGATGTAGATTAACGGTCTAATAATCATTATGAATGTAGATTAACGGTCTAATAATCACGAATGTAGATTCACGGTCTAATAATCATGGATGTAGATTATCGGTCTAATAATCATGGATGTAGATTAATGTCTAAAAATCATGAATGTAGATTAACGGTCTAATAATCACGGATGTAGATTAACGGTCTAATAATCATGGATGTAGATTAATGTCTGATAATCATGAATGTAGATTAATAGTCTAATAATCATGGATGTAGATTAACGGTCTAATAATCACAGATGTAGATTAACGGTCTAATAATCATGGATGTAGATTAACGGTCTAATAATCACAGATGTAGATTAACGGTCTAATAATCATGGATGTAGATTAACGGTCTAATAATCATGGATGTAGATTAATCTCTAATAATCATGGATGTAGATTAATGTCTAATAATCATGGATGTAGATTAACGGTCTAATAATCATGGATGTAGATTAATGTCGAATAGAGAAATGATCTCTTGTCTGCAGAACTCAGTTTCCTTCACTATCAAAGGCATCTAGATGTTGGTAAGCTAAACTAACAGTTTCTCCCAGTACCGAGTCTTTGTGCTAAGCTAGGCTAATAGTTCCCCCAGTATTTAGTCTTTGTGCTAAGCTAGACTGAGCTAACCATTGGAGCTATCAGTGCACACAGACATGGAGCTGATATCCATCTCACACCCGAGAAGAAGAAAAAGACCAAAAGGATTTTAACAAAATGTCAAAGCGTTTAGATTCAATAAACTGGCCAATAGGGAGCCTGCGTGTCAGCGTGACCTCTCCTCTGATTGGCTGGATTTGAGTCACAGTCGCTCTGTGTGTTTAAACTCCCGAATGAGGCTTTAATTGGTTTTGGCAGGACGCTGATAGTAGCTTTACACTGGACTCACACACACACACACACACACACACACACACACACACACACACCCATGTCATGTTCAAAGGCTGGATGAATCTCCTGCATGCCGACACGCTGATAAACCCTTTAACACACTAATTAGCCCAGACACACACACACACACACATACTATACACACACAGCTTTCTATTATTTATCTGCCAAATAAAGTCCAAAACTTCAAACACACGCCGACTCGTTCACCTTTAAACACTGTTTACCTGTTGGCTCGACTGCAGCTGTGTGTGTGTGTGTGTGTGTGTGTGAGTGTGTGAGTGTGTGAGTGTGAGTGTGTGAGTGTGTGTGTGTATGTGTGTGTGTGTGTGTGAGTGTGTGTGTGTGTGAGTGTGTGAGTGTGTGAGTGTGAGTGTGTGAGTGTGTGTGTGTATGTGTGTGTGTGTGTGTGAGTGTGTGTGTGTGTGAGTGTGAGTGTGTTGTTGTTGTTTACAGCATACACACGCTCAGAGAAAAGTAGTTTTGACCTCCAGGTCT
>CM051704.1:22745244-22762744 GCA_028022725.1 Lycodopsis pacificus | reverse complement strand
TGGTTCAGGTTTATAGTTAGGGCTGGTTCAGGTTCATAGTTAGGGCTGGTTCAGGTTTATAGTTAGGGCTGGTTCAGGTTTATAGTTAGGGCTGGTTCAGGTTGATAGTTAGGGCTGGTTCAGGTTTATAGTTAGAGCTGGTTCAGGTTTATAGTTGGGGCTGGTTCAGGTTTATAGTTAGGGCTGGTTCAGGTTTATAGTTAGGGCTGGTTCAGGTCTATAGTTAGGGCTGGTTCAGGTTTATAGTTAGACCTGTTTCAGGTTGCTAGTTAGAGCTGGTACAGGTTGATAGTTAGGGCTGGTTCAGGTCTATAGTTAGGGCTGGTTCAGGTTTATAGTTAGGGCTGGTTCAGGTTGATAGTTAGGGCTGGTTCAGGTTTATAGTTAGAGCTGGTTCAGGTTTATAGTTGGGGCTGGTTCAGGTTTATAGTTAGGGCTGGTTCAGGTTTATAGTTAGGGCTGGTTCAGGTCTATAGTTAGGGCTGGTTCAGGTTTATAGTTAGAGCTGGTTCAGGTTGATAGTTAGGGCTGGTTCAGGTTTATAGTTAGGGCTGGTTCAGGTTTATAGTTGGGGCTGGTTCAGGTTTATAGTTAGGGCTGGTTCAGGTTTATAGTTAGGGCTGGTTCAGGTTTATAGTTAGACCTGTTCAGGTCTATAGTTAGAGCTGGTTCAGGTTTATAGTTAGGGCTAGTTGAGGTTTATAGTTAGGTCTGGTTCAGGTTTATAGTTAGGGCTGGTTCAGGTTTATAGTTAGGGCTGGTTCAGGTCTATAGTTAGAGCTGGTTCAGGTTTATAGTTAGGACTGGTTCAGGTTTATAGTTAGGGCTGGTTCAGGTTTATAGTTAGACCTGTTCAGGTCTATAGTTAGAGCTGGTTCAGGTTTATAGTTAGGGCTGGTTGAGGTTGATAGTTAGGGCTGGTTCAGGTTTATAGTTAGGGCTGGTTCAGGTTTATAGTTAGACCTGTTCAGGTCTATAGTTAGAGCTGGTTCAGGTTTATAGTTAGGGCTAGTTGAGGTTTATAGTTAGGTCTGGTTCAGGTTTATAGTTAGGGCTGGTTCAGGTCTATAGTTAGAGCTGGTTCAGGTCTATAGTTAGAGCTGGTTCAGGTTTATAGTTAGGACTGGTTCAGGTTTATAGTTAGGGCTGGTTCAGGTTTATAGTTAGACCTGTTCAGGTCTATAGTTAGAGCTGGTTCAGGTTTATAGTTAGGGCTGGTTGAGGTTGATAGTTAGGGCTAGTTGAGGTTGATAGTTAGGTCTGGTTCAGGTTTATAGTTAGGGCTGGTTCAGGTTTATAGTTAGGGCTGGTTCAGGTTGATAGTTAGGGCTGGTTCAGGTTTATAGTTAGGGCTGGTTCAGGTTCATAGTTAGGGCTGGTTCAGGTCTATAGTTAGAGCTGGTTCAGGTCTATAGTTAGAGCTGGTTCAGGTTTATAGTTAGGACTGGTTCAGGTTGATAGTTAGGGCTGGTTCAGGTTTATAGTTAGGGCTGGTTCAGGTTCATAGTTAGGGCTGGTTCAGGTTTATAGTTAGGGCTGGTTCAGGTTTATAGTTAGGGCTGGTTCAGGTTGATAGTTAGGGCTGGTTCAGGTTTATAGTTAGAGCTGGTTCAGGTTTATAGTTGGGGCTGGTTCAGGTTTATAGTTAGGGCTGGTTCAGGTTTATAGTTAGGGCTGGTTCAGGTCTATAGTTAGGGCTGGTTCAGGTTTATAGTTAGACCTGTTTCAGGTTGCTAGTTAGAGCTGGTACAGGTTGATAGTTAGGGCTGGTTCAGGTCTATAGTTAGGGCTGGTTCAGGTTTATAGTTAGGGCTGGTTCAGGTTGATAGTTAGGGCTGGTTCAGGTTTATAGTTAGAGCTGGTTCAGGTTTATAGTTGGGGCTGGTTCAGGTTTATAGTTAGGGCTGGTTCAGGTTTATAGTTAGGGCTGGTTCAGGTCTATAGTTAGGGCTGGTTCAGGTTTATAGTTAGAGCTGGTTCAGGTTGATAGTTAGGGCTGGTTCAGGTTTATAGTTAGGGCTGGTTCAGGTTTATAGTTGGGGCTGGTTCAGGTTTATAGTTAGGGCTGGTTCAGGTTTATAGTTAGGGCTGGTTCAGGTTTATAGTTAGACCTGTTCAGGTCTATAGTTAGAGCTGGTTCAGGTTTATAGTTAGGGCTAGTTGAGGTTTATAGTTAGGGCTGGTTCAGGTTTATAGTTAGGGCTGGTTCAGGTTTATAGTTAGACCTGTTTCAGGTTGCTAGTTAGAGCTGGTACAGGTTGATAGTTAGGGCTGGTTCAGGTCTATAGTTAGGGCTGGTTCAGGTTTATAGTTAGGGCTGGTTCAGGTTTATAGTTAGAGCTGGTTCAGGTTGATAGTTAGGGCTGGTTCAGGTTTATAGTTAGGGCTGGTTCAGGTTTATAGTTGGGGCTGGTTCAGGTTTATAGTTAGGGCTGGTTCAGGTTGATAGTTAGGGCTGGTTCAGGTTGATAGTTAGGGCTGGTTCAGGTTGATAGTTAGGGCTGGTTCAGGTTTATAGTTAGGGCTGGTTCAGGTTTATAGTTAGGGCTGGTTCAGGTTTATAGTTAGGGCTGGTTCAGGTTGATAGTTAGGGCTGGTTCAGGTTTATAGTTAGGGCTGGTTCAGGTTTATAGTTAGGGCTGGCTGAGTCTTTGTGTTTTCTCTCCTCACAGGTTTCCATGGATCCTGGTTTTATCTGGACCCTGGTCCTGCTTACTCCCACTAGGTGGTGACAGATCACCTTGACAGCAGTTTAAATGTGCTTTTACGTTTTTATCTGCATGATATTTTCTAAATCTGAGTTTCTGGTGAACACAGGAGAGTAAATAAAGGAAACAGTCCAAGATGACGAGTGAAACAACTTGAAGAAGTAGAAGAGGAAGTTAAGTCTCTGAGTCTCCATTAGAGTCCGTAGAGATCTGATAACATTTAGCTGATCTGCTGGTGGGCTGGATTAGACCCCTGCTGCTGCCAATCCCCATTACACTGTAATCTATTAACAGCCAGCCAATCACACACACACACACACACACACACACACACACACACACACACACACACACACACTCTCTCTCTCTCACACACACGTGTCTTCTTCACTCACTCTTCCTCTCTTTTCATCTCTCTCTCTCTCTGAAGTACGTTCAGCTGGATGAAACCATCTGGTCCTGATTAAGAAAATCACTCGTCTCTTCTTCTGTGGTTTTCTCTGCAAGTACCCGTTCTTCCTCCTGCTGCTTTCTCTCTGAAGCTGAACTCTGAGTACTGTGTGTACTTTGTGTTGAATCAGGAGGCTTTAAGAACTGTTCACGGATCAGCTGAGCGAACGACGTGGAGTTCAAACTGAACAGTGACAATAAAGTTTATTCAAACAAGACGACAGCATCACTTTGTGTATTTCTACTGTGAGCAGAAAGTGAAATATATACGATAGTTTGTACATGTACATGAATAACACTACTGAAATACTGTAAAAGAAAAAGGCTCCATAACATTCAATTACTATTGCAGTAATATTAAAATACTACTGCAATAAAGTCAAAATACTACCACAATAAAGTCAAAATACTACCACAATAAACGCTACAAACAAGACGCTACAAACATGATGATGCAAGAGGATAATAGATAATAATAGATGATAATAGACTATATAAGAGGATAATAGAGGATAATAGATGATAATAGATATTAATAGACTATAAGATGATGATGTAAGATGATAATAGATGATAATAGATGATAATAGACTGTATAAGATGATGATAATAGATGATAATAGACTGCATGAGATGATGATAATAGATGATAATAGATGATAATAGACGATATAAGAAGATGATAATATATGATAATATATGATAATAGACTGTATAAGATGATGATGTAAGATGATAATAGATGATAATATATGATAATAGATGATAATAGATATTAATAGACGATAAGATGATGATGTAAGATGATGTAAGATGATAATAGATGATAATAGATGATAATAGATAAGATGATGATAATAGATGATATAAGAAGATGATAATAGATGATAATAGATGATAATAGACTGTATAAGATGATGATAATAGATGATAATAGAGGATAATAGATGATAATAGATATTAATAGACGATAATATGATGATGTAAGATGATAATAGATGAAAATAGATGATGTAAGATGATAATAGATGATAATAGATATTAATAGACAATAAGATGATGATGTAAGATGATAATAGATGATAATAGACTGCATAAGATGATGATAATAGATATTAATAGACGATAAGATGATGATGTAAGATGATAATAGATGATAATAGATATTAATAGACGATAAGATGATGATGTAAGATGACCCGGTGATGTATATAAAGACTCTCTCTCTCAGACAGACTCTTATTGTTCAGAAGGACCGACGCTGAGTGAGCATCAGCATGTTAACGACGCTACAAACACTCTGATTAAACACATGAAGCTGCACTGATAACACAGAAGAACTACGTTTCACACAAGAGTCAGAAAAACTACAAACATGACTGAAGAATACTGAAGAAGAACCGATCGGTACAAGAAATAGTTAGAAGTGAAACAACGAATGAGGACGAGAGAACAAACTGAAACGAGAAGAAAGAAAAACTAGAAGAGAAAGAAAACAGGGTTCGGACAGAGAAGGAAACTAGGAGATAAGAGAAGGAAACAAGGACATGAGATGAAGAGAGAGAAAAAATATTAAAGAATCAAGAAAAAAAGAACATCAGAAGAAATAATAGAAACGAAACTCAGTAAAAGAGTTGAGATGAAGAAACATACAAAGTACACAAAGAAGAGAACAGAGACAGATGTAGTAGTACTGCCTCAGAGTACATCAGTACTACTAGTACATAGAGGAGGATGAGAGGAGGAGAAGAGGAGGAGAGGAGCAGATAGAGGAGGTAGAGAAGGAGTGGAGGAGGTAGAGGAAGAGAGTTATTGTGCGTCAGACTTCAGGAAGCAGCCGTTTCCTTCCTGTCTTTGTCTTTCCATGTCACACACACTGACCCGCCCCCCCCCATACACACACACACACACACACACACACACCAATTAGCACTGTGTAACCAGGCTGATCTCATGTGTGTTATTATCGCCTGTAAAACAACAGCAGCTCTGTGTGTGTGTGTGTTCAGTTCTATTAGCTTCACAGTTAGCCGTTAGCATGTGGTGATGCGAACACTCCGCAAAATGTGATCCTGAGAGGTGATTGGACGAGACTGGACAGGCAGAGGAAATGACACGCGCAGCTCCCAGCAGTACCTGGGGCAGTGTGTGTGTGTGTGTGTGTGTGATTGAAAGTGACAGTGGACACACCCACTCTGACAGACAGTGGCCTGTGGTGTCAGTGGTGGCATTTAGCTGGTGAGACACACACACACACACACGCACGTACGCACACACACACACGCACGCACGCACACACACACACACACACACACACACAATGACAGTGAGCATGAGACAAAATGTCAGCAAGAAAACAACAGACTGTGTTTTTGTGACGGACGGAAGATATTCAGACAGGAAGGAAACAAAAGGTAGAGAAGGAAGCAGGAAACAAGGATGTAGGGAAGTGAACAGGGGGAGGTAGAGTCAGATGTCACGTTCTGAGTCGCACAACTATGACCACTCGGTTACAGTGGTTAACGATGGGAACTCAAATGAACACTCAACACCAACGAGACTTCAAACTCAACAATACCAATGAGACTTCAAAATTAACAACGAGACTTCAAACTCAACAACACCAACGAGACTTCAAACTCAACAATACCAATGAGACTTCAAAATTAACAACGAGACTTCAAACTCAACAACACCAACGAGACTTCAAACTCAACAACACCAACGAGACTTCAAACTCAACAACGAGACTTCAAAGTCAACAACACCAACGAGACTTCAAACTCAACAACAAGACTTCAAACTCAACACCAACGAGACTTCAAACTCAACAACACCAACGAGATTTCAAACTCAACAACGAGACTTCAAACTCAACAACACCAACGAGACTTCAAACTCAACAACGAGACTTCAAACTCAACAACACCAACGAGACTTCAAACTCAACAACACCAACGAGACTTCAAACTCAACAACGAGACTTCAAACTCAACAACACCAACGAGACTTCAAACTCAACAACACCAACGAGACTTCAAACTCAACAACGAGACTTCAAACTCAACAACGAGACTTCAAACTCAACACCAACGAGACTTCAAACTCAACAACGAGACTTCAAACTCAACAACACCAACGAGACTTCAAACTCAACAACGAGACTTCAAACTCAACACCAACGAGACTTCAAACTCAACAACACCAACGAGACTTCAAACTCAACAACGAGACTTCAAACTCAGCAACACCAACGAGACTTCAAACTCAACAACGAGACTTCAAACTCAACAACACCAACGAGACTTCAAACTCAACAACGAGACTTCAAACTCAGCAACACCAACGACACTTCAAACTCAACACCAACGAGACTTCAACGAGACTTCAAACTCAACACCAACGAGACTTCAAATTCAACAACGAGACTTCAAACTCAACAACGAGACTTCAAACTCAACACCAACGAGACTTCAAACTCAGCAACACCAACGAGACTTCAAACTCAACAACGAGACTTCAAACTCAACACCAACGAGATTTCAAACTCAACACCAACGAGACTTCAACAAGACTTCAAACTCAACAACGAGACTTCAAAGTCAACAACACCAACGAGACTTCAAACTCAACAACAAGACTTCAAACTCAACACCAACGAGACTTCAAACTCAACAACACCAACGAGATTTCAAACTCAACAACGAGACTTCAAACTCAACAACACCAACGAGACTTCAAACTCAACAACGAGACTTCAAACTCAACAACACCAACGAGACTTCAAACTCAACAACACCAACGAGACTTCAAACTCAACAACGAGACTTCAAACTCAACAACGAGACTTCAAACTCAACACCAACGAGACTTCAAACTCAACAACGAGACTTCAAACTCAACAACACCAACGAGACTTCAAACTCAACAACGAGACTTCAAACTCAACACCAACGAGACTTCAAACTCAACAACACCAACGAGACTTCAAACTCAACAACGAGACTTCAAACTCAGCAACACCAACGACACTTCAAACTCAACACCAACGAGACTTCAAATTCAACAACGAGACTTCAAACTCAACAACGAGACTTCAAACTCAACACCAACGAGACTTCAAACTCAGCAACACCAACGAGACTTCAAACTCAACAACGAGACTTCAAACTCAACACCAACGAGATTTCAAACTCAACACCAACGAGACTTCAACAAGACTTCAAACTCAACAACACCAACGACACTTCAAACTCAACACCAACGAGACTTCAACGAGACTTCAAACTCAACAACACCAACGAGACTTCAAACTCAACAACGAGACTTCAAACTCAACAACACCAACGAGACTTCAAACTCAACAACGAGACTTCAAACTCAACAACAAGACTTCAAACTCAACAACAAGACTTCAAACTCACCATCAACGGCATTTAACAGCATACTACAATCCTTACAGAGGTCTGTACCCCCTAATAGAGGTCTGTACCCCCTTACAGAAGTCTGTACCCCCTTATAGAGGTCTGTACCCCATTACAGAGGTCTGTACCCCCTTACAGAGGTCTGTACCCCCTTATAGAGGTCTGTACCCCCTTATATAGGTCTTTATCCACCTTACGGAGGTCCAGGCGAAGCCCCTGTTGTCCTCAAGGCCAATAAACGGCCCTGTTCCCCCTTTAACATGACATCAGAGTTTATAAAAAGAAACCCTGATTGGAGACAAAGTTGAACATAGTGACTACACCCAACACACACACAACACACACACACAACACGCACACACCCAACACGCACACAACACACACCCAACACCCAACACACACACACACCCAATACACAACCAACACAACACACAACGCACACACACAACACACACCCAACACCCAACACACACACACACCCAATACACAACCAACACAACACACAACACACACACACAACACACACCCAACACCTAACACACACACACACCCAATACACAACCAACACAACACACAACACACACACCCAACACACACACACACACCCAATACACAACCAACACAACACACAACGCACACACACAACACACACCCAACACCTAACACACACACACACCCAATACACAACCAACACAACACACAACACACACACCCAACACACACACACACACCCAATACACAACCAACACAACACACAACACAACACACACACAACACACACACCCCATACACACACAACACAAACACACACACACACAATACACAACCAACACACACACGCACACACCCAATACACACGCAACACACACACACACCCAATACACACACAACACACACACACACAACACACACACACACACAAAACACACACACACGCACACACAACACACACACCCAACACACACACACCCAATACACAACCAACACAACACACACACACACGCACACACAACACACACACCCAACACACACACACCCAATACACAACCAACACAACACACACACACCCAATACACAACCAACACACACACACACACACACCCAATACACAACCAACACAACACACACACACACACAACACACACACACCCAATACACACAGACACACAACACACACACACTCACACAACCAACACACACACACATTCTTGCTTTACTTTCAAGGACATCAAACTCTGTATTTGTATGTTTGTGAAGGTACGTGAAGTTTGTGTTCCTGTGTGTACGTGTTGCATGTGTGTGTGTATGTGTGAACTCAGATCTCCAGCAGGAACAGTAACTGGGCGCTAACAGCATTAGCGTTAGCACAGCGAGCTAACCTGCCTCAGGGCAAACATGAATAATGCAGCAGTCAGCCCAATGCCTCTGGGGGTGTTTGTGTGTGTGTGTGTGTGCGTGGGTGTGTGTGTGTGTGTGTGTGTGAGTGTGTGTGTGAGAGTGTGTGTGTGTGTGTGGGTGTGGGTGTGTCTGGAGGCTGTCTATATGACAGTATTAGAATAATATTCTAATTACAAATAATTACCCTGTAACATACACACTCAGATTATCTTCCCCCCCCCCCCCCTTTCAAGTCTCTCCCCCTTCTGCTTCCCCGTTCTCCCTCTGGGCTGTAACTCCTCCTGGCAAGGACGAGGAGGAAGAGGAGGAGGAAGAGGAGGAGACCTGCAGGACACAATATGTCTGCAGCGACATTTCATCTGAAAACACAGTTCAATGACGACGTTTTCCAGCTGTCAGGAACCAGAACCCCCCCCCCCCCCTCAGGAACCAGTGCTGGGAACTGCTCTTCAGAAATATAACTTTTATTCTGGTCCCATTCAACAGCAGACGGACCTACCAGGTCCAGAACCAGAACTCCTGGACCAGAACCTCTTTGTGAAGGGTCAGTTCACTACAGACAGACTGATGAAGAGTCAGTTCACTACAGACAGACTGATGAAGGGTCAGTTCACTACAGACAGACTGATGAAGAGTCAGTTCACTACAGACAGACTGATGAAGAGTCAGTTCACTACAGACAGACTGATGAAGGGTCAGTTCACTACAGACAGACTCATGAAGGGTCAGTTCACTACAGACAGACTGATGAAGAGTCAGTTCACTACAGACAGACTGATGAAGAGTCAGTTCACTACAGACAGACTCATGAAGGGTCAGTTCACTACAGACAGACTGATGAAGAGTCAGTTCACTACAGACAGACTGATGAAGAGTCAGTTCACTACAGACAGACTCATGAAGGGTCAGTTCACTACAGACAGACTGATGAAGAGTCAGTTCACTACAGACAGACTGATGAAGAGTCAGTTCACTACAGACAGACTCATGAAGGGTCAGTTCACTACAGACAGACTGATGAAGAGTCAGTTCACTACAGACAGACTGATGAAGAGTCAGTTCACTACAGACAGACTCATGAAGGGTCAGTTCACTACAGACAGACTGATGAAGAGTCAGTTCACTACAGACAGACTCATGAAGGGTCAGTTCACTACAGACAGACTGATGAAGAGTCAGTTCACTACAGACAGACTCATGAAGGGTCAGTTCACTACAGACAGACTGATGAAGAGTCAGTTCACTACAGACAGACTGATGAAGAGTCAGTTCACTACAGACAGACTCATGAAGGGTCAGTTCACTACAGACAGACTGATGAAGAGTCAGTTCACTACAGACAGACTGATGAAGAGTCAGTTCACTACAGACAGACTGATGAAGGGTCAGTTCACTACAGACAGACTCATGAAGGGTCAGTTCACTACAGACAGACTGATGAAGAGTCAGTTCACTACAGACAGACTGATGAAGAGTCAGTTCACTACAGACAGACTCATGAAGGGTCAGTTCACTACAGACAGACTGATGAAGAGTCAGTTCACTACAGACAGACTGATGAAGAGTCAGTTCACTACAGACAGACTCATGAAGGGTCAGTTCACTACAGACAGACTGATGAAGAGTCAGTTCACTACAGACAGACTGATGAAGAGTCAGTTCACTACAGACAGACTCATGAAGGGTCAGTTCACTACAGACAGACTGATGAAGAGTCAGTTCACTACAGACAGACTGATGAAGAGTCAGTTCACTACAGACAGACTCATGAAGGGTCAGTTCACTACAGACAGACTGATGAAGAGTCAGTTCACTACAGACAGACTCATGAAGGGTCAGTTCACTACAGACAGACTGATGAAGAGTCAGTTCACTACAGACAGACTCATGAAGGGTCAGTTCACTACAGACAGACTGATGAAGAGTCAGTTCACTACAGACAGACTGATGAAGAGTCAGTTCACTACAGACAGACTCATGAAGGGTCAGTTCACTACAGACAGACTGATGAAGAGTCAGTTCACTACAGACAGACTGATGAAGAGTCAGTTCACTACAGACAGACTCATGAAGGGTCAGTTCACTACAGACAGACTGATGAAGAGTCAGTTCACTACAGACAGACTGATGAAGAGTCAGTTCACTACAGACAGACTCATGAAGGGTCAGTTCACTACAGACAGACTGATGAAGAGTCAGTTCACTACAGACAGACTGATGAAGGGTCAGTTCACTACAGACAGACTGATGAAGGGTCAGTTCACTACAGACAGACTCATGAAGGGTCAGTTCACTACAGACAGACTGATGAAGAGTCAGTTCACTACAGACAGACTGATGAAGGGTCAGTTCACTACAGACAGACTCATGAAGGGTCAGTTCACTACAGACAGACTGATGAAGGGTCAGTTCACTACAGACAGACTGATGAAGGGTCAGTTCACTACAGACAGACTGATGAAGGGTCAGTTCACTACAGACAGACTGATGAAGGGTCAGTTCACTACAGACAGACTGATGAAGGGTCAGTTCACTACAGACAGACTGATGAAGGGTCAGTTCACTACAGACAGACTGATGAAGGACTCCACATGTATCCTTCATTTTAACATCTTGTGTGAATCAAACGAACCAAAAGCTGCACAAAGAGACTGAATGACTTTTACCTCGTAGTATTGGTACTTTCACTTCAGTAAAGGATCTCAGTACCACTAAAGACCCACCAGAACCAGAACCAGAACCAGCAGACATCCGTTTGTTAATGTTCTGTGTTTAAAGACGTGTGTTCATGTGTGTTGATGGCCGGCGGACATGTGTGTGAGTCCGTGTGTCTGCTGTCCATCCTCATCAGTCAGACTGTCAAGTCATCAACCGGAGGACACCAGCTGTCACTCCGTCTTCATGTCCAGGCCCCGCCCCCTTCAGAGCCCACAATGGGCACTTGACTGGTTTAGATGGTGGACTTCAAGCAGAACAGGAAGCTTGTTTTGGTGGTGCAGAATTTTATGTTTGAGTTTATAAGAAGCCAAACAACTGATATATTTTATCATTACAGCTCGAAACTAAACTAAACTAAACTGGATGAGTCACACGGACAAATGAGCTCAGATACAGTCAACAGCCTTGTGTGGGTTTGATGCTGAACAAGCAGTTCGAGCTATTAGCTATTAGCTATTAGCTAAGGAGCTCCTTCAGAAGGAGGATATGTGCTTTAAAATGATTCAAGAGAGTCAGTTTGTCTCTGAGCTGATTATTGATCATAAGATATAAAAACATGGCTTCTCTCTGGGTCCTTCACTAGAATTCAAGCTTCTGTCTTGTTACCGGACAGACAGACTGGACAGGTTTGTGATTAAGACTGAATTTTAATAAAAAAATGAAAATGATCCAAAGTCAACAGATGGGCTTCTTTAAGCACACACACACACACACACACACACACACAGTAACACACACAGATTATGACGTATCATGACGTATAAATGGCCGACTTCCGGTTAGTGTTAGAGCTTGGTCCCGAGAGACTTTCTTTAAGTCTCCATGTGATACATGTCCTTACCAAATTTCATACATGTATGTCAAACGTAGTGCTGGGGCTGCGTTTTTGAATATTTGTAGGGGGCGCTATCGAGGCAATTTTCAACGGTCAAGCCAAAAAGCCATATTAAATATTTATTTACATCACTTATGACACATGTGCAAAGTTCCAAGGCTTGCTGAACATCCTAAGCCACAGAAAAATTTGCTTCATTTTTTATGGTGAATGACGCGTTGCCACGGCAATGGGCGCCACATAAAATGAAGGTCGTTCAATGTCAGTAGACCATTTTAGTAACTTTTCATCATTAATATCTTTAGATCATCCTATCCAAATTTGAAGTCGATCGCATGAATTTTGTGGGAGGAGTTCGTTAAAGTACGTCTGAAAACTATGAAAATTGACAAAAAAGCCAAAAATGCTTAACTACTGTATCGCTCCCAAGTGATTGAATGGAATGAAAATTGTCGGGTACGTAAATTGTCGGATACGATGTGTACACATGAGACAAATTTTGCGATTATAGGTAAGATGGTTTTGAAGTTATGAGTGTTGAAACACAAAGCCATGCCTTATGAAGTTCATTGGTCCATATCTTCATACGACCGTGGCTCACTGGGTTAAGAGGTCGTCTGGGAACCAGAAGGTCAACGGTTCGATCCCCGACTGGGACGTGTCACGTGTCGAAGTGTCCCTGAGCAACACACTGAACCCCTAACGGCTCCCCGGGCGCAGATCAATGGCAGCCACTGCTCCCTGTACAGGGACGGGTCAATGCAGAGACACATGTCGTGTATGTGTAAAATGTATATGACAATAAAAATGGTTTCTTCTTCCAAACGTAATGAGATATCAAACATCTATTGATAGAATGTTATTATACTGATCCACAGCTAATTTAGTAGCAATCGGTCTCAGCGTGTAGGAGGAGGATGCAAAAATGTCTTTTTCACACAATTCAAAATGGCGGAACATTTTGGGAGGCGGAGCTTAGGGGTCCAAGAGCCTTTTTTGTAGACCTCATTGGCATGACAGAAGTGGCATGCCTGTGTACAATTTCAAGTTAATTGGACTTACTGGATGAGGGGGCTAAATTCTAGGGGGCCCTAGCAAGCAATTCTTTCAATTCT
The DNA here is from genome assembly GCA_028022725.1 of Lycodopsis pacificus. Classification (NCBI taxonomy): domain Eukaryota; kingdom Metazoa; phylum Chordata; class Actinopteri; order Perciformes; family Zoarcidae; genus Lycodopsis; species Lycodopsis pacificus. Next base: position 22,749,096 of record CM051704.1, on the reverse strand, counting down.
TTCGAGCATGGGACCCATAAAATATCAAATTTTTTCAGCAGTCCTGATATTCTCGCCAACTATGGGGATGTTGGGGACATGATAAAGCCCCCAAAAAGGCGTTTCATTCGAGATAATAATAATAATTCCTACAGTTTCAATAGGGACCTCGCGGTGCTCGGACCTTAATTAATCTAATCTGTGTGACATCAGGATCAGAGGAGGGTCGTGGGATTATTGCTGATGCATGCTGGGTAATTTCTTCAACAAATGTGTTTGATGCCGGAGAGATTAATGAGATTGATGATATTAATAATGATATGTTAATAATATTAAAACACAAAGAAGAAGAAAGAGAACAAAGAGAAAGTGAAGCAGCAGAAGAGAGAGAGAGAAATTTAGAGGACTTTTTCTGTCCTGCTGAGTCATCACAAATCAGTGTGTGTGTGTGTGTGTCTGTGTTGCAGTGATCAATACACCAGCAGATTGTCTGGTTCTCCTGAAGTTCACTAAATCGTATTCTACTTCTTTCAACAGATTCTAACTCAACGAAACTAATGTTCTCAACACAACATTACTGATTCATATTTATTGATATAGAAATATAGAAATATAGAACTAAATATACAGAGATACCCGATAAACACTTAACAGATCATAAAGATCCGTTTGATTGATGAACTTGTGTGTTCAGAAGCTTTGAGAACCGTTCGGGTTCCTTCAACAGTTCAAACTCGTGCAGAAGGACTTTACACCAGAAGCTTGTTGTGTTGATGGAAACCTGAAGGTTTGAACCACCAGACTCACAAAGACATCAGATGGTTCCAGAGAAACAAGTCGGCACACAATTAATAGAACAAATGACATGAACACACAGGTGTGAATGTCAAGGATGACACCTCGAGCTGATGAAGCGCACCCCAGAGTCTTCATCTCCTCACCCTCCTCACATAAGGTCATGTCTATCCTCCAGCAGAGAGGGGGAGGGGGATCATTCAGCCTGGCAGAGGCTGAAAAGGTCTCCTCCCACAGGACTCTCATACAATACAACACACACACACACACAGCAGGTGTGAGACTGTCAGATATGAACAGTAAAGTCAGAAGATGGCAGCCAAACAGAGTGTGTGAAGAGTGGAGAGGAGGTTACATTGGACGAGATGTTCATGATGTTTATAAACCAACTCGTCACTTAAATAGAGATGACAGATTAAAACCTTCAGCAGAGATACTTCATGTAGAGGAAACACACACACACACACACACACACACACACACATAAACACACACACACACACACACACTGTAAATCCTGTTTCTTGCCTGCAGCGTCCTCGTGGCGTCGACCACTAATGCTAATCTGCTGCGAGCCAGGCCTGGGGGGCACTTAGACCCCACCACTTTTACCTGTCTGTCTCTCTGCAGTCTGTCTCTCAGCGGCCTGTCTCTCTAAGTCTATAAGTCTCTCTGAATCTTTGAGTCTATCTAGTCTCTCTGAATCTCTCAGAGTCTCTCTGAGTCTCCAAGTCTCTCTGGGTCTCTGAGTCTCTAAGTCTCTCTGAGTCTCTAAGTCTCTCTGAGTCTCCAAGTCTCTCTGAGTCTTTGCGTCTCTCTAATCTCTCTGAATCTCTCTGAGTCTATACGTCTCTCTGAGTCTCCGAGCCTCTCTGAGTCTCTCTGAGTCTCCAAGTCCCTCTGTGTCTCTGAGTCTCTAGGTCTCTCTGAGTCTCTCTGAGTCTCTGAGTATCTAAGTCTCTCTGAGTTTCTCTGAGTCTTTGAGTCTCTCGAGTCTCTCTGAGTCTCTGAATCTCTCTGAGTCACTCTGAGTCTATATGTCTCTCTGAGGCTCTGCGTCTCTAAGTCTCTCTGGGTCTCTGAGTCTATAAGTCTCTCTGAGTCTCTCTGAGTCTTTGAGTCTCTCTGAATCTCTGAGTCTTTGAGTCTATCTAGTCTCTCTGAATCTCTCCGAGTCTCTCTGAGTCTATAAGTCTCTCTGGGTCTCTGAGTCTCTAAGTCTCTCTGAGTTTCTAAGTCTATCTGAGTCTCTCTGAGTCTTTGCGTCTCTCTAATCTCTCTGAATCTCTCTGAGTCTCTGAGTCTATACGTCTCTCTGAGTCTCTGAGTCTTTCTAGTCTCTCTGAGTCTCTGCCACTCTCTGAGTCTCCAAGTCCCTCTGAGTCTCTAAGTCTCTAGGTCTCTCTGAGTCTCTCTGAGTCTCTGAGTATCTAAGTCTCTCTGAGTCTCTGAATCTCTCTGAGTCTCTGAGTCTCTCTGAGTCTATAAGTCTCTCTGAGTCTCTCTGAGTCTCTCCAAGTCTCTCTGAGTCTCCAAGTCTCTCTGAGTCTCTGAGTGTCTAAGTCTCTCTGAGTCTCTCTGAATCTCTGAGTCTCTCTGAGTCTCTGAGTCTCTCTGACTCTTTAACCTCGCTTAACTTCTCTTAACCTCCACCAATCACAGATCTGCTTCTTGGTTTCCTGCGGTTACGCTCTGACACACATACAGCCAATCATTAATCAGACTGGTGGCATATTAAGAGTCTGGAGCAGCCCGAGGACACACACACACACACACACACACACACACACACACACACACACAGACCCAAAACTAGTCCTCAGTACAAAGACGTCTCACACTGAAGCGCTCAGCTGGATGGCCGCGTGGTCAGTCGCCGTGTTTGCAGATGACAATGAACGCACCGTCAGAATGATGAATAAAATACATCTAATAGTTTAAATAAAAAAGATCTTATGTATTCAGGAGGAATCTGAATAAATAGATTTAGACCAGAAACCAACCAGAACATTTAAAGAACAATTAAAGAACGATTAAAGAACGATTAAAGAACGATTAAAGAACGATTAAAGAACAATTAAAGAAGGTTTAAAGAACAATTAAAGAACAATTAAAGAACAATTAAAGAACGATTAAAGAACAATTAAAGAACAATTAAAGAACGATTACAGAAGGTTTAAAGAACAATTAAAGAACAATTAAAGAAAAATTAAAGAATGATTAAAAAACAATTAAAGAACAATTAAACAACGATTAAAGAACAATTAAAGAATGATTAAAGAAGCTTTGAAGAACAATTAAAGAACAATTAAAGAACAATTAAAGAACGATTAAAGAACAATTAAAAAAGGTTTAAAGAACAATTAAAGAACGATTAAAAAACAATTAAAGAACGATTAAAGAACAATTAAAGAAGGTTTAAAGAAGGTTTAAAGAACAATTAAAGAACAATTAAAGAGGTTTAAAGAAGGTTTAAAGAACAATTAAAGAACAATTCAAAAACAATTAAAGAAGGTTTAAAGAACGATTAAAGAACAAGTAAAGAACAATTAAAGAACGATTAAAGAACAATTAAAGAACAATTAAAGAACGATTAAAAAACAATTAAAGAACAATTAAATAACGATTAAAGAACAATTAAAGAACGATTAAAGAAGCTTTAAAGAACAATTAAAGAACAATTAAAGAACGATTAAAGAACAATTAAAGAACGATTAAAGAAGGTTTAAAGAACAATTAAAGAACAATTTAAGAACAATTAAAGAAGGTTTAAAGAAGGTTTAAAGAACAATTAAAGAACAATTAAAAAACAATTAAAGAACAATTCAAGAAGGTTTAAAGAATGATTAAAGAACAAGTAAAGAACGATTAAAGAACGATTAAAGTTCTCTGGTTCTTTAATTCTTTAAACATTCTCTAACAGGTGAGGTTCTCTTGAGGTCATTAATGAGTCCAACATGTTGAACTTTCACCAGACTGGTTTCACTGGACTTGAAGCAGTTAAAGAAACAGAATCAGAAGAGCAGATCTTTGTATTTCAAACTGAACGGCTGAATCCAGAAACATGATTAATATTTA
>CM051704.1:22727744-22732744 GCA_028022725.1 Lycodopsis pacificus | reverse complement strand
GTTCACTCTCACGTGAGCGGGGTTCACTCTCACGTGAGCGGGGTTCACTCTCACGCGAGAGCGGGGTTCACTCTCACGCGAGAGCGGGGTTCACTCTCTCACGCGAGCGGGGTTCACTCTCGCGCGAGCGGGGTTCACTCTCACGCGAGAGCGGGGTTCACTCTCGCGTGAGCGGGGTTCACTCTCACGCGTGAGCGGGGTTCACTCTCACGCGAGAGCGGGGTTCACTCTCACGCGAGAGCGGGGTTCACTCTCACGCGAGAGCGGGGTTCACTCTCACGCGAGAGCGGGGTTCACTCTCGCGCGAGCGGGGTTCTCACTCGTGAAACTGTTTTTCTTTTTGACAGTAAGTGGGCGGAGCCAGTCTCCAGTGTATCTCTACATCTGATTGGTTACAATCCTGGTCTTGGGATAAACCGGATATCTCTGACTCAGACGCTCGCGGGAGATCTTCAGTCTGCAGGTCAGGGCAAATAATGTACATTTGACTGCACGGGTCCTTTTACTTTCTGCACTTAACGTCCATGTTGCTGATGAGAACATTGACTACGGTTTTGAATGCAGGTATTTTACTCGTCGTGGATTATTGTTTCATCAGTATGGTATCAGTACGTTTACTGCAGTGAAGGTTCTGAATACTTTTTCATCCACTTATTACGCGTCAGTGATTTAACAGTTCATATACAAACACTGTCTCTAATCTTGGCTCCAGATCTTTGAGCAGGTCCAGATTGTTGCTCATATTATGTACAACTATATTACATATCTTCTGTAAACACAACAGTATGATTAAATATGATGACATCATGTTTTAATCAGTTAAGATCAAAGAGTTTCTTTGAGCTGTTGTCACAAGAGGTTTGAGGATCAAACACACATTGTCTGTAATAGAATGATGAGTGAATTTAAACCAATCTGAGCAACTTGACTTTAACACATATTTAATTATTGTATTTAATCGATTAACATAATTTGTATTTCATCAGCCTCTACAGTCTGAAACGTTTACAAAACCTGTCGGACAAATGTAGAACATGCTGAGATGTAGAGTGGCGGATTGAAAACCACGTCTATCAGACCCAGCGTCTGAGTCAGAGTGATATCCGGTCTATCCAAAGACCAGGATTGTAACCAATTAGATGTAGAGATATGATGGAGACTGGCTCCGCCCACTTACTGTCAAAAAGACTCAGGTAAAAGACTCGCGAGCGAGCAGGTTTAAGTTTCGCGAGCGCCTTTTGCTCGCGTTGTGATGTAAAAGCACTCGTCAAATCTCATTTGCGCTCTGGGATTTTGACAGTGATTTTCCTTCATTGTCTTTATGTTTAAAGAGCGGTGTCATCGGCATAAAGACGGAGGGAACAATATCAGATTCATATTATTTATTTACACATTAAAGGGTTTCTGAACATCTATAATAGAAACGCATGAGTAAACATGATGTAATCTATAAATATAATGTGAATCTTTGTTCTATGATCATTTCATAATTATTTAACCCGTTTCAATGTGTTATTTGTGTCACTCGTATGAAAAGCTACCAACTGAAACACATAATTCATCCTTTAGGAACTTTATTCATCCGTCTGTCTATCATAATAATATAATGTCAGTGAGCTGGAAGCTTTAACACACGAGGAGTCAGAAACAAAATATTCACTTTGAGGTTGAATCATTTTGCTTTTTGGAACTTGTTTTATTTCTTAATAACTTCACCATCATGTTGTCATTGAGCTTGTTATAAAATGTTCTTTGAACATTTATAATGTAGAAACAGAATTGAATCATGATGATTACTCTATGATTCTGAGGGTGAGGTTTGTTTTCATATTACAGATTTAAATGAATCTTTGTGTCTTCAGAATTAGAGGATAAACAGTGAGAGCGTCCCGTGGTGAGTTCAGGGACCGGGGGAGATGTGGAGCTCCCGCTGTGCTGCTGTCAGAAGACACAAATCCTCGTCCTTCGGCTTCTATCTCGTCTCTCACGTTAAACTAAAGGAGCTTTAATCCCCGCTGGCTTTGCAGACGCTGCGTCTGAAGGCGGCGTGTTTTAATCCCAGAGGCCACCGGGCCGATCGCGGCGCCTCGACGACGCCGGGGATCCGTTCGCTATCGGCTCTAATCCGACCCGGACCGACCCGAACACAACAGAGGAAGTCCTGCAACTTTCCTCCTTCTGTTGCTGCAGATAATTCTGCTCTGATGTGGATTTGTGCGGAGATTAAAGCCAACACAGATGCAGTATGCATTTTTTAAATAACTGAAATAAACATGAAGCATGAAAGTGCAGGAAGGAGAATGTTGTGATATCGTCTTTATGTAGCTGCAGCACGAATCATGTGACACGATTTAAATGATCTATCTGACGAGTGCCAATGAGAGGATTTCTCTTCAATATCTGGAGTTTGTCCTCAGAGACAAAGAGCAGAGTCGACATCAACATGTTGCACTTCTATGAGCAAATATATACATATATACACAATATTAATATCAATATCATGTTATTATTATTTATATTATTGTTGTTGTTTATCTATAACAGCCGAGTGTCACTTCTGTAAACACCACAGGAATAAACATAAATGTACACTAATATTAGTTTAGGGATTTTAATCATTATTATTAAACAGTTCAAAGACATATGATTCATTCCATTAGTAATTATTATTATTAGTCTGTTCATTAGAAAATAAGAACTACAGGAGACGATGAGACGCGTCAGACGAGTCTGATCTAATCTGACCAACATTTATTTGGTTTATAGATATTTATTTATACGTATAATGTTTATAGATATCATTTATAGGTATTTATATATAGTTAAATATTAAATTCAGTCTTTTTGTAACATCATCCCATACTTTTATATATCAGGGTTATTATTAATATAGATACATGAACCTTCTGGTAGAGTTGTTAACACTTCACTTCCACACACACACACACACACACAGCAGGAGCTGACAGGTTCAATGTGACCACACGCTGTTGAGAACACTAACACTATTAAAGGTTACTGTGTGTGTGTGTGTGTGTGTGTGTAGCAGCTAAACTGGCAGTACAGTCATATGATCGCCTTCACACACACACAGCGTTGTGATGTGTTTAACTTTTAAAAAAGGCTCATTGAGATCCAGGTATATTTCATCATCGCAATCATCGTCATCATTATCGTCTTCATCATCGTCTTTATCGTCGCCGTTATCGTCTTTATCGCCGTCATTATCGTCATCGACGTCGTCATCGTCTTTAGCATCGTCATCGTCTTCAGCATCGTCTTGATCACTGTCATCATCTTTAACGTCTTTAGCGTCGTTAGCGTCTTTACCGTCGTCATCGTCTTTAACGTCTTTATCGTCGTCATCGTCTTTATCGTCGTCATCGTCTTTAACGTCTTTAGTGTCGTTAGCGTCTTTATCGTCGTCATCGTCGTCATCGTCTTTAGCGTCATTAGCGTCTTTACCGTCGTCATCGTCTTTAACGTCTTTATCGTCGTCATGGTCTTTATCATCGTCATCGCCTTTATCGTCGTCATCGTCTTTATCGTCGTCATCGTCTTTATCGTCGTCATCGTCTTTATCGTCGTCATCGTCTTTAGCGTCATTAGCGTCTTTACTGTCGTCATCGTCTTTAACGTCTTTATCATCGTCATCGTCTTTATCGTCGTCATCGTCTTTAACGTCTTTAGTGTCGTTAGCGTCTTTATTGCCGTCATCGTCTTTAACGTCTTTAGCGTCGTTCGCGTCTTTATCGTCGTCATCGTCTTTATCGTCGTCATCGTCTTTATCGGCGTCATCGCCTTTATCGTCGTCATCGTCTTTATCATCTTTATCGTCGTCATGGCCTTTATCGTCGTCATGGCCTTTATCGTCGTCATCGTCTTTATCGTCGTCATCGTCTTTATCGTCGTCATCGTCTTTAGCATCGTCATCGTCGTCATCGTCTTTAGCATCGTCATCATCTTAAGCGTCGTCGTCTTTATCGTCGTCATCGTCTTTAACGTCTTTAGCGTCATTAGCGTCGTTAGCATCTTTATCGTCGTCATCGTCTTTAACGTCTTTAGCGTCGTTATCGTCTTTATCGCCATCATTATCGTCGACGTTGTCGTCATCGTCATTAGCGTCGTCATCGTCTTTAGCGTCGTCATCGTCTTTAGCGTCGTCATCGTCGTCATCGTCTTTAGCGTCGGCATCGTCTTTAACGTCTTTAGCGTCGTTAGCGTCTTTAGCGATCGTCATCGTCTTTATCGTCGCTATCGTCTTCATCGTCGTCATCGTCGTTATCGTCATTAGCTTCTTTATTGTCTTTAGCGTCGTTAGCTTTGTATTGTCTTTATCGTTGTTATCGCCTTAACCGTCTTTATTGTCGTCATCGTCTTTAGTGTCGTTAGAGTCTTTAACGTCTTTACCGTCTTTAAGGTCTTTGTTTTCCGAACTTGTCTGAGACGACAAAAAGAAACAAGACAAGATGGAGAGACGAAATAAAGACAGGAAGTCTCAGAGGTTTGAAGAGAGATAATTAACTCACTGAGGACCCTCAACACACACACACCTGACTTCACTCTGTGTTTAATCTGTGAGCTTCATTAAAACCCTGACGAGACAGAACAAAGAGCTGACTGCACCTGAACACACACACACTGTAACACGCACACACACACAAGAGGAAAAGGTAAAGTCCTGAATCAGCGACAGTCCTGAACCTGGACACACCAGGTCATCGGGGAGTCTGTGTGTGTGTGTGTGTGTGTTACAGTGTGTGTGTGTGTGTGTGTGTGTGTGTTACAGTGTGTGTCGTGTTGCTGAGTTAACAGTAGTGCTCTAATTACAGACACCTCTCTCTCTATCTTTGTTCAGTTTTAAGGTTTTGGACGTTCTGCTGCACAAAAACACTAGAAAAAGACACAACCACAACAAAGAGATAAAAGAGCTTCAAATAGACATAAAACAACCACAAAGAGACACTAAACAACCACAAAGAGACACATAACAACCACAG
>CM051704.1:22707744-22720244 GCA_028022725.1 Lycodopsis pacificus | reverse complement strand
ACCTCATCGTCGGTCCATGCAAAAAAGTCTTGTGTTCCTCTTGTCGACATTGTCTTTCCTCTAACAACTTTCTGCAACTAAACATGCAACTAAACCACTGCAGTGTGTGGATCATCTTCTTCCTGTTTACACCAGCACGCGCATGCCCAGTGTACGTTAATGGTCACGTGCTGCCCGCCTTCGAAGGCTGCCGTGTGGATGCAGATCAACTTGAGAATGATGCTGAAACTCCTGTGTGGACGGAGATCGGTTATATTTGACAACTCTGCATCCAACGAGACACGGAGTAGTGAGGACAGGGCTCACACAAACAGAGACTGCAAAAGCATTAACACTGAAGCAGCCTAGGTACAGCTAATAGCAACTTGTAAAAGCAAGAACAATATACTTACTCTATTCTAGCTGAGTCAAGTAGTTCAGTATCCCTCCAGAAGCCAAATACACCATGTACATGAGCAGCATTTAGCAAACATTAGCAAACATGGTGTATTTGGCTTCTGGAGGGATAATGTTAGCTATTGTTTGCTAATGTAAGCTAATGTTTGCTAAAGTTTGCTAATATTTGGTAAAGTTTGCGAATGTAAGCTAATGTTAGCTATTGTTTGCTATTGTTTGCTAAAGTTTGCTAATGTTAGCTAAAGTTTGCTAATGTTAGCTATTGTTTGCTAATGTTTGCTAAAGTTTGCTAATGTTAGCTATTCTATTGTTTGCTAATGTTAGCTATTGTTTGCTAATGTTAGCTATTGTTTGCTATTGTTTGCTAAAGTTTGCTAATGTTAGCTATTGTTTGCTAATGTTAGCTATTGTTTGCTAATGTTTGCTAAAGTTAAACAAAAAAACAGGAATGTTCAGCTCTCCACATACTTTTGGATGACGTGGATGTTGTGTAGTTCAAACAGACCTGCAGGCAGCAGAGCAGCTGATTTTATGGTCATGGACAAATATCACAAGAAAATACTGCAAATGAGTCCATAATGTTGTCACTGTTTATTGTACAAAACTAAATATCTTTTTATCTAACATACAAACGTGTAAATAAAAACACCTATTTCTGAATCATCTTAGTCCTAGTAGCATTAGCATCTAAATATTTGACATTCACCCAGCTGTCAAGAAGCCCCGCCCCCACCTATATCCTGCTCTCAGGTAGTTAACAAGCCCCGCCCCACCTATATCCAGTGCTATGGTAATAAGCCCCGCCCCACAGTCCTAACTCGACCTCAGGTAGTTGAACAGGGCGCCGAGTCCCCCCTCCAGAACCTCCTTCACAGGTTTCATCAGCGGGTTGTGGACGATGTGGAGTCCTTTATCCAGAGGATGGCAGGCCAGCTTCTCCAGTCGGGACAACTGGTGCATCTCCTGAAAATGTATCCATTTATTATGGGTTTAGTTATTGAACTACAACGATGTCTTCAAGATTAGACTATTTCTATGAATGAATTCAAACTTTACCTGGGGTACATCCTTAATGTTGTTGAAGTCCAGATTCAGCAACTCCAACCTGAAAGAGATCAGATTAAATCAAATGTTACCTGGTGAGGTGGTGTTACCTGGTGAGATGGTGTTACATGGTGAGATGGTGTTACCTGGTGAGGTGGTGTTACATGGTGAGGTGGTGTTACCTGGTGAGATAGTGTTACCTGGTGAGGTGGTGTTACATGGTTAGATGGTGTTACATGGTGAGGTGGTGTTACCTGGTGAGGTGGTCTTACATGGTTAGGTGGTGTTACATGCTTAGATGGTGTTACATGGTGAGGTGGTGTTACCTGGTGAGATGGTGTTACCTGGTGAGGTGGTGTTACATGGTGAGATGGTGCTACCTGGTGAGATGGTGTTACCTGGTGAGGTGGTGTTACCTGGTGAGATGGTGTTACATGGTGACATGGTGTTACCTGGTGAGGTGGTGTTACATGGTGAGATGGTGTTACCTGGTGAGGTGGTGTTACCTCTTGAGGTAGTGTTACATCTTGAGGTGGTGTTACATGGTGAGGTGGTGTTACGTGGTGAGATGGTGTTACATGGTGAGGTGGCGTTACCTGGTGAGATGATGTTACATGGTTAGATGGTGTGACATGGTGAGGTGGTGTTACCTCTTGAGGTAGTGTTACATCTTGAGGTGGTGTTACATGGTGAGGTGGTGTTACATCTTGAGATGGTGTTACATGGTGAGGTGGTGTTACATGGTGAGATGGTGTTACGTGGTGAGATGGTGTTACATGGTTAGATGGTGTTACATGGTGAGATGGTGTTACCTCTTGAGGTAGTGTTACATCTTGAGGTGGTGTTACATGGTGAGGTGGTGTTACATGGTGAGGTAGTGTTACATGGTGAGGTAGTATTCCCTCTTGAGGTAGTATTACCTCTTGAGGTGGTGTTACATCTTGAGGTGGTGTTACCTCTTGAGATGGTGTTACATGGTGAGGTAGTATTACCCCTTGAGGTGGTGTTACATGGTGTGGTAGTATTACCTCTTGAGGTGGTGTTACATGGTGAGGTAGTATTACCTCTTGAGGTGGTGTTACATCTTGAGGTGGTGTTACATCTTGAGGTGGTGTTACCTCTTGAGATGGTGTTACATGGTGAGGTAGTATTACCTCTTGAGGTGGTGTTACATGGTGTGGTAGTATTACCTCTTGAGGTGGTGTTACATCTTGAGATGGTGTTACCTCTTGAGATGGTGTTACATCTTGAGGTGGTGTTACATCTTGAGGTGGTGTTACCTCTTGAGATGGTGTTACCTCTTGAGGTGGTGTTACATCTTGAGATGGTGTTACCTCTTGAGGTGGTGTTACCTCTTGAGGTAGTGTTACATCTTGAGGTGGTGTTACATGGTGAGGTGATGTTACATGGTGTTACATGGTTAGATGGTGTTACATGGTGAGATGGTGTTACCTCTTGAGATGGTGTTACATGGTGAGGTAGTGTTACATGGTGAGGTAGTATTACCTCTTGAGGTGGTGTTACATCTTGAGATGGTGTTACATGGTGAGGTAGTGTTACATGGTGAGGTAGTATTACCTCTTGAGGTGGTGTTACATCTTGAGATGGTGTTACATGGTGAGGTAGTATTACCTCTTGAGATGGTGTTACATCTTGAGGTGGTGTTACCTCTTGAGATGGTGTTACATGGTGAGGTAGTATTACCTCTTGAGGTGGTGTTACATGGTGTGGTAGTATTACCTCTTGAGGTGGTGTTACATGGTGAGGTAGTATTACCTCTTGAGGTGGTGTTACATCTTGAGGTGGTGTTACCTCTTGAGATGGTGTTACATGGTGAGGTAGTATTACCTCTTGAGGTGGTGTTACATGGTGTGGTAGTATTACCTATTGAGGTGGTGTTACATGGTGAGGTAGTATTACCTCTTGAGGTGGTGTTACATCTTGAGGTGGTGTTACCTCTTGAGATGGTGTTACATGGTGAGGTAGTATTACCTCTTGATGTGGTGTTACATGGTGTGGTAGTATTACCTCTTGAGGTGGTGTTACATCTTGAGGTGGTGTTACATCTTGAGATGGTGTTACCTCTTGAGGTGGTGTTACATCTTGAGGTGGTGTTACATCTTGAGATGGTGTTACATCTTGAGGTAGTGTTACATGGTGAGGTGGCGTTACTTGGTGAGGTGGCGTTACCTCTTGAGGTGGTGTTACATCTTGAGGTGGTGTTACATGGTGTGGTAGTATTACCTCTTGAGGTGGTGTTACATGGTGAGGTAGTATTACCTCTTGAGGTGGTGTTACATCTTGAGGTGGTGTTACCTCTTGAGGTGGTGTTACATGGTGTGGTAGTATTACCTCTTGAGGTGGTGTTACATCTTGAGGTGGTGTTACATCTTGAGATGGTGTTACCTCTTGAGGTGGTGTTACATCTTGAGGTGGTGTTACATCTTGAGATGGTGTTACATCTTGAGGTAGTGTTACATGGTGAGGTGGCGTTACTTGGTGAGGTGGCGTTACCTCTTGAGGTGGTGTTACATGGTGAGATGGTGTTACATCTTGAGGTGGCGTTACCTCTTGAGGTGGTGTTACATCTTGAGGTGGTGTTACATGGTGAGATGGTGTTACATCTTGAGGTGGCGTTACCTCTTGAGATGGTGTTACATCTTGAGGTAGTGTTACATGGTGAGGTGGCGTTACCTCTTGAGGTGGTGTTACCTCTTGAGGTGGTGTTACATCTTGAGGTGGCGTTACCTCTTGAGATGGTGTTACATCTTGAGGTAGTGTTACATGGTGAGGTGGCGTTACCTCTTGAGGTGGTGTTACATGGTGAGGTGGTGTTACATCTTGAGGTGGTGTTACATCTTGAGATGGTGTTACATCTTGAGGTGGCGTTACTTGGTGAGATGGTGTTACCTCTTGAGATGGTGTTACATGGTGAGATGGTGTTACATCTTGAGGTAGTGTTACCTCTTGAGGTGGTGTTACATCTTGAGGTAGTGTTACATGGTGAGGTGGTGTTACATGGTGAGGTGGTGTTACCTGGTGAGATGGTGTTACATCTTGAGGTCGTGTTACCTCTTGAGGTGGCGTTACTTTGTGAGATGGTGTTACCTCTTGAGGTGGCGTTACATCTTGAGGTGGTGTTACATCTTGAGGTAGTGTTACATGGTGAGGTGGTGTTACCTGGTGAGGTGGCGTTACCTCTTGAGGTGGTGTTACATCTTGAGGTAGTGTTACATGGTGAGGTGGCGTTACTTGGTGAGGTGGCGTTACCTCTTGAGGTGGTGTTACATCTTGAGGTGGTGTTACATGGTGAGGTGGTGTTACTTGGTGAGGTGGCGTTACCTCTTGAGGTGGTGTTACATCTTGAGATAGTGTTACATGGTGAGGTGGTGTTACCTGGTGAGATGGTGTTACATCTTGAGGTAGTGTTACCTCTTGAGGTGGCGTTACTTTGTGAGATGGTGTTAACTCTTGAGGTGGCGTTACTTGGTGAGGTGGCGTTACCTCTTGAGGTGGTGTTACATCTTGAGGTGGTGTTACATCTTGAGGTAGTGTTACATGGTGAGGTGGTGTTACCTGGTGAGGTGGCGTTACCTCTTGAGGTGGTGTTACATCTTGAGGTAGTGTTACATGGTGAGGTGGCGTTACTTGGTGAGGTGGCATTACCTCTTGAGGTGGTGTTACATCTTGAGGTGGTGTTACATCTTGAGATAGTGTTACATGGTGAGGTGGTGTTACCTGGTGAGACAGCAGAGGGCCTTTGGTAGAGAATGGAGGCTGTTTCCCTCCACAATGAGGATCTTGAGCTCCACCAGAGCCTGGATGTTCTCCGCCAGGTTCTCCAGACGGTTACAAGCCAGGTGGAGGAACACCTTCAGGGACAGAAGAGGTGACAGAGATCAAACAAATAAACTAAATTAACAGGAACAACCATGAAAAAGAGGAGACCTGTAGTTTTCATACTCCACGTGTTCTGACTCCTTAAGCAGGAAGTGGTCTTTGTTGACCTGATGGATCTGGACAGACCTTCGACCTGAGCCTACTTCCCAGGAACACGGCTGTATTCGGCCGACGTGACTGACGTGAACTCACCAGAGCCTTCATGTTGTAAATGCAGCCCGGGAGGTGAGCGATGTGATTGTGACTGAGGTTGAGTTTCCTCAGTCGGGTCAGATTGGAGAGAGACGCCGGCAGCGAGGACAACTGGTTGTTGGCCAGACTCAGAACCTGAGAGACAGAAACACTGTTTCACATTGTCATTTCATACAGTGGTGTTATTATGTTCAGGGCAAGACAGCTGAGCACCGAGATAAAAATAGCTCAACTTGTGGAACGCTGCATATGTCATGTGACGAGGAACAACCAATCACAGATGGCAGATAGCTTTTGTTTCTTCCGTAAATATTAGTCAACGGTAAATTAATGGAGCAGAAGTTAATCATTTTGGTTCAGGACTACATGGAGCTCTACTATCCATCCCATGGATTAACACTGGTTTAAATCAGTCTAATACTGGTTTAAGTCAGTCTAATACTGGTTTAATGCAGTCTAATACTGGTTTAATGCAGTCTAATACTGGTTTAAGTCAGTCTAATACTGGTTTAATGCAGTCTAATCCTGGTTTAAGTCAGTCTAATACTGGGTTAATGCAGTCTAATACTGGTTTAAGTCAGTCTAATACTGGTTTAATGCAGTCTAATCCTGGTTTAAGTCAGTCTAATACTGGTTTAATGCAGTCTAATACTGGTTTAAGTCAGTCTAATACTGGTTTAAGTCAGTATAATAATGGTTTAATGCAGTCTAATACTGGTTTAAGTCAGTGTAATACTGGTTTAAGTCAGGCTAATCCTGGTTTAATGCAGTCTAATACTGGTTTAAGTCAGTCTAATACTGGTTTAAGTCAGTCCAACACTGGTTTAAGTCAGTCTAACACTGGTTTAATGCAGTCTAATACTGGATTAAGTCAGTCTAACACTGGTTTAAGTCAGTCTAATACTGGTTTAAGTCAGTCTAATACTGGTTTAATGCAGTCTAACACTGGTTTAAGTCAGTCTAATACTGGTTTAATGCAGTCTAATACTGGTTTAATGCAGTCTAATACTGGTTTAAGTCAGTCTAATACTGGGTTAATGCAGTCTAATACTGGTTTAAGTCAGTCTAATACTGGTTTAATGCAGTCTAATCCTGGTTTAAGTCAGTCTAATACTGGTTTAATGCAGTCTAATACTGGTTTAAGTCAGTCTAATACTGGTTTAAGTCAGTCTAATACTGGTTTAAGTCAGTCTAATACTGGTTTAAGTCAGGATAATACTGGTTTAATGCAGTCTAATACTGGTTTAAGTCAGTGTAATACTGGTTTAAGTCAGGCTAATCCTGGTTTAATGCAGTCTAATACTGGTTTAAGTCAGTCTAATACTGGTTTAAGTCAGTCCAACACTGGTTTAAGTCAGTCTAACACTGGTTTAATGCAGTCTAATACTGGATTAAGTGAGTCTAACACTGGTTTAAGTCAGTCTAATACTGGTTTAAGTCAGTCTAACACTGGTTTAAGTCAGTCTAACACTGGTTTAATGCAGTCTAATACTGGTTTAAGTCAGTCTAATACTGGTTTAAGTCAGTCTAACACTGGTTTAATGCAGTCTAATACTGGTTTAAGTCAGTATAATACTGGGTTAATGCAGTCTAATACTGGTTTAATGCAGTCTAACACTGGTTCACGGCAGTCTAACACTGGTTTAAGTCAGTCTAATACTGGTTTAAGTCAGTCTAATACTGGTTTAAGTCAGTCTAACACTGGTTTAAGTCAGTCTAATACTGGTTTAAGTGATTCTAATACTGGTTAAAATCAGTCTAATACTGGTTTAAGTCAGTCTAATACTGGTTTAAATCAGTCTAATACTGGTTTAAGTGAGTCTAATACTGGTTTAAATCAGTCTAATACTGGTTTAAGTCAGTCTAATACTGGTTTAATGCAGTCTAATACTGGTTTAAATCAGTCTAACACTGGTTTAATGCAGTCTAATACTGGTTTAATGCAGTCTAATACTGGTTTAAATCAGTCTAACACTGGTTTAAGTCAGTCTAATACTGGTTTAAGTCAGTCTAACACTGGTTTAATGCAGTCTAATACTGGTTTAAGTCAGTCTAACACTGGTTTAATGCAGTCTAATACTGGTTTAAGTCAGTCTAACACTGGTTCACGCCAGTCTAACACTGTCTCTGAGTCTGAATTTAAAGGTAAAACCAGCTGTAGTATTTGTAGCAGTAGTAGAAGTATTCACAGTAATATGTGCAGTACCTCCAGTTGTGTACAGGCTCCCAGCTCTTCAGGAACCTCACTTAGTCTGTTTCTGTAGGCGAATAAAACTCTGAGTCTCCTCAGCTGACCGATCTCTGCTGGCAGGCTGCTGAGCTGCACACAAACAACAACAAACAACAACAAACAGTAATAAACATCAGATTTCATGAAACATCTCAATAAAGAAAGTATGACCACTCAAGTTCAACTCCAAGACTTTCTGTGAAGCATATATATGGGTCAGAGGACAGAAACTGGATCCTGGTGGATCACAGGAGGGATTATAATCTGTATTTATCCAGAGGACGCAGCAGCTGCTGGGGGGAGGCTGCCTTGCTCACGGGCACACTGACCTCAACCAGCTGTATGAAGATCAACAACAAAAAGTATAAAAGTAGAAGAACTTCTCAGACCAGAGACGGCCTGAAGTAAATATATACGATATACTCTATGTAATGCAGTAAAAAGTATTTTTGCAATATTTTAATTTGAATTGAAAGTATCATTCAATAAAAATACTCAAGTAAGGTACAAGTATGTCAAATTAGTTGAGTACATGTACTGACTGAAGAAGAATACTGTGTTTTGGTGTATAATGTAAATAGTAGACGACCCACAATAGAACCCTGTGGAACCTCATTGCTAACGAGTCTGTTTTCATCGATTTGTATGTTTTCGATGGGATTCTTTGATTCCTTCTTCATATTTTTAAATACTTTGTTTACCGTCGTTATGAGGAGGACCGGGCAGACGGAGGTTTACCTGGTTCCCCCACAGGTTGAGAACCACCAGGTTGGAGAGCAAAGCCAGCTGAGGAGGAAGAACCTTTAGACTGTTGAGAGACAAATTCAGCTTCTCCGACTCCAACAGCTGCCATAGTTCCTCTGGGACGTCCTGCAGGATCAGAGGTAGACGTCTACTCTTAGAAATAACGGTGAGAACCCTTTTATATTTAAATGGTTCTTCTCTGGGAGTTCTATCCAGAAACTTTCCACCTGCCTAAGTTGCTAACTAGAACCCGGTGGGCTCTACTGAGAACCCTTTTACATTCCAAAGATACATCTAGAACCCATGTAGGGTTCCTTGTGACGCTCTTAAAGGGCCGGTGTTAATCAACCCACAACAGATCTCATCATCAGATGATTTTAAAATAGAGGAAATATGGATATGAGACGATTGATGAAGTAAGTTTTGCGAACAATCATTTGATCTGCCCATTATTTTCTTGAATAATAAAGTAACTGTTTATCCAATAACTTGTCAGACAATATGAGGAATAAATATGTTTTATGGACCAACAATCCAAATGATGAGTTCTCTATGAGCGAGATGAAGGAACCTGATGGTACCTTCAGTCCTCTACGAGACAGACTCAGCACATTGTAACCGAACTGTCTGACGGAGAATCGGCGGATTCTGTCTGCTGACGTCAGACTGTCCTCCCTCACAGCGCTCCTCCTCTTCTCCTCCTTCACCTCCCCTTTACACACTGTTCCTCCCATCCTCCTCCTCAAACAGAGCTTTAAGGTCCAGATGTTTCTCTGCTGTTCACATGTGTCCACATGTGGTATTCTGATGTCCAGATGTTACTCGACTCTCACATCCAGATGATCAGACTCAGTTCAGATGAAGTCCTGCAGGATCAAAATGAAGACTTTAAATCTCTCCTCAAAAACTTTACTAGTAGAGAACAGAGTACCTGAACAGGTAGAGAACAGAGTACCTGAACAGGTAGAGAACAGAGTACATGAACAGGTAGAGAACAGAGTACCTGTACAGGTAGAGAACAAAGTACCTGAACAGGTAGAGAACAGAGTACCTGAACAGGTAGAGAACAGAGTACCTGAACAGGTAGAGAACAGAGTACATGAACAGGTAGAGAACAGAGTACCTGAACAGGTAGAGAACAGAGTACATGAACAGGTAGAGAACAGAGTACCTGAACAGGTAGAGAACAGAGTACATGAACAGGTAGAGAACAGAGTACCTGAACAGGTAGTGAACAGAGTACCTGAACAGGTAGAGAACAGAGTACATGAACAGGTAGAGAACAGAGTACCTGAACAGGTAGTGAACAGAGTACATGAACAGGTAGTGAACAGAGTACCTGAACAGGTAGAGAACAGAGTACTAATTGTTATAATTTTCCATCACAGCAGCTTAAAACTTGTTGAATATATTTCATACCTTTGGGTCTTTTCAGTCATCCTCATAAAGATTATTGTTGTTCTCCAGTAAAATATGATTCCAGAGTCAGCTGATCAGATTATTGATGAGATGAAGATGTGACGGCTGACTGAGAGAAGACGATCAGTTGGTGTTGACAGAGAGAGAGAGAGTCTATTTGAGGACGAGCTGTGACACACACACACACACACACACACACACACACACACACACACACACACACACACACACACACACACACACACACACACAGTTGCTGCTGTCACTCAGCCGACACCAATGAGGTTCTGTGTGCTGTGACGACCCTCCTCTTCCTCTTCCTCTTCCTCCTCTTCCTCTTCCTGCATTAAAACAACTACGTCAACGCGATAATAACGCGTTAAGTTGCTCAGCACTAAATATAATGTAATTTAATATATATAATAATATAACGAATAATATATATATATAATTTATTTCACTTCCTTTAATATTGCTTTTTTTCATTTGTCTCCAGAAGCCGAGTGGACGTTGTGTATAAATATATAAATATGAATATAAATATGAATATAAATATGAATATATATATGAATATATATAAATATATAAATATATAAATATATAAATATATAAATATATAAATATAAATATAAATATATATAAATATATAAATTGAGGGACCAGAGATGAACAGAGACACGTTTAATAAAGTGATGAGATGAAGTTACAGAAGTGAACCAGCAGGGGGCTCCGCTGCACCAGCACTGCTCTGTGAACTGAGTCACACGATAATAAACAATAAGAATAAAACTCATTCTGTTCATCAAACGTATCAATGTACTTCAAACGTATCAAAGTACTTCAAATGTATCAATGTACTCTAAACGTATCAAAGTACTATAAACGTATCAAAGTACTTTAAACGTATCAATGTACTTTAAACGTATCAATGTACTTTAAACGTATCAATGTACTTCAAACGTATCAATGTACTTTAAACGTATCAATGTACTTCAAACGTATCAATGTACTTCAAACGTATCAATGTACTTTAAACGTATCAATGTACTTTAAACGTATCAAAGTACTTTAAACGTATCAATGTACTTTAAACGTATCAATGTACTTTAAACGTATCAATGTACTGTAAACGTATAAAAGTACTTCAAACGTATCAATGTACTTTAAACGTATCAATGTACTTTAAACGTATAAAAGTACTTCAAACGTATCAATGTACTTTAAACGTATCAATGTATTTGAAACGTATCAATGTACTTCAAACGTATCAATGTACTTTAAACGTATCAATGTACTTTAAACGTATCAAAGTACTTTAAACGTATCAATGTACTTTAAACGTATAAAAGTACTTCAAACGTATCAATGTACTTTAAACGTATCAATGTACTTTAAACGTATCAATGTACTTCAAACGTATCAATGTACTTTAAACGTATCAATGTACTTTAAACGTATCAAAGTACTTTAAACGTATCAATGTACTTTAAACGTATAAAAGTACTTCAAACGTATCAATGTACTTTAAACGTATCAATGTACTTTAAACGTATAAAAGTACTTCAAACGTATCAATGTACTTTAAACGTATCAATGTACTTTAAACGTATAAAAGTACTTCAAACGTATCAATGTACTTTAAACGTATCAAAGTACTTTAAACGTATCAATGTACTTTAAACGTATCAATGTACTTTAAACGTATCAAAGTACTTTAAACGTATCAATGTACTTTAAACGTATCAATGTACTTTAAACGTATCAATGTACTTCAAACGTATCAATGTACTTTAAACGTATCAATGTACTTCAAACGTATCAATGTACTTCAAACGTATCAATGTACTTTAAACGTATCAATGTACTTTAAACGTATCAAAGTACTTTAAACGTATCAATGTACTTTAAACGTATCAATGTACTTTAAACGTATCAATGTACTGTAAACGTATAAAAGTACTTCAAACGTATCAATGTACTTTAAACGTATCAATGTACTTTAAACGTATAAAAGTACTTCAAACGTATCAATGTACTTTAAACGTATCAATGTATTTGAAACGTATCAATGTACTTCAAACGTATCAATGTACTTTAAACGTATCAATGTACTTTAAACGTATCAAAGTACTTTAAACGTATCAATGTACTTTAAACGTATAAAAGTACTTCAAACGTATCAATGTACTTTAAACGTATCAATGTACTTTAAACGTATCAATGTACTTCAAACGTATCAATGTACTTTAAACGTATCAATGTACTTTAAACGTATCAAAGTACTTTAAACGTATCAATGTACTTTAAACGTATAAAAGTACTTCAAACGTATCAATGTACTTTAAACGTATCAATGTACTTTAAACGTATAAAAGTACTTCAAACGTATCAATGTACTTTAAACGTATCAATGTACTTTAAACGTATAAAAGTACTTCAAACGTATCAATGTACTTCAAACGTATCAATGTACTTTAAACGTATCAATGTACTTTAGACGTATCAATGTACTTTAAACGTATAAAAGTACTTCAAACGTATCAATGTACTTTAAACGTATCAATGTACTTTAAAC
>CM051704.1:22695244-22700244 GCA_028022725.1 Lycodopsis pacificus | reverse complement strand
ATCACTATGATGCAGCTCTACTCTTCATCACTGTGACCCAGCTCTACTCTTCATCACTATGACGCAGCTCTACTCTTCATCACTGTGACCCAGCTCTACTCTTCATCACTATGACGCAGCTCTACTCTTCATCACTGTGATGCAGCTCTACTCTTCATCACTGTGATGCAGCTCTACTCTTCATCACTGTGACGCAGCTCTACTCTTCATCACTATGATGCAGCTCTACTCTTCATCACTATGACGCAGCGCTACTCTTCATCACTATGATGCAGCTCTACTCTTCATCACTGTGATGCAGCTCTACTCTTCATCACTATGATGCAGCGCTACTCTTCATCACTATGATGCAGCTCTACTCTTCATCACTATGATGCAGCTCTACTCTTCATCACTATGATGCAGCTCTACTCTTCATCACTGTGATGCAGCTCTACTCTTCATCACTGTGATGCAGCGCTACTCTTCATCACTGTGACGCAGCTCTACTCTTCATCACTATGATGCAGCTCTACTCTTCATCACTATGACGCAGCGCTACTCTTCATCACTATGATGCAGCTCTACTCTTCATCACTATGATGCAGCGCTACTCTTCATCACTATGATGCAGCTCTACTCTTCATCACTATGATGCAGCGCTACTCTTCATCACTGTGATGCAGCGCTACTCTTCATCACTATGATGCAGCTCTACTCTTCATCACTGTGATGCAGCGCTACTCTTCATCACTATGACGCAGCTCTACTCTTCATCACTGTGATGCTGTGACTCAGAGGTGATGAAGGTGATGCAGCTCTACTCTTCATCACTATGATGCTGTGACTCAGAGGTGATGAAGGTGAGCCAGCTCTACTCTTCATCACTATGATGCTGTGACTCAGAGGTGATGAAGGTGACCCAGCTCTACTCTTCATCACTATGATGCTGTAACTCAGAGGTGATGAAGGTGACCCAGCTCTACTCTTCATCACTATGATGCTGTAACTCAGAGGTGATGAAGGTGAGCCAGCTCTACTCTTCATCACTATGATGCTGTAACTCAGAGGTGATGAAGGTGAGCCAGTGATGTCCAGTAGTCTCCAGTGAGCAGCAGCTACTGCTCGTTGTAACGCGTGGCTGACGGGGAGGACCTCAACAGCATGACGGACTGTATCACTGAATACATAAAATTCTGCGAACAGACCGCCATACCATCCCGGACTGTACGCTGCTTTCCCAACAATAAACCTTGGATCACCAGTGACCTGAAAGTTCTTCTTAACAACAAGAAGGCAGCTTTCAGGTCTGGGGACAGGGACGAGCTCAGGACAGTCCAGCGTGACCTGAGGGTGAAGCTCAGGGAGTGCAAGGACACCTACAGGAGGAAGCTGGAGGCCAAACTCCAGCAGAACAACGTGAAGGAGGTGTGGACAGGGATGAAGCAGATCACCGGCTTCAAGGTGGGAGGCAAACAACCAGGGGGCTCCCTGGAGAGGTGTGTAAGGGACGGACGGGAGGAGGAGGACAGGGCAGTAGTGGAGGACTTTGTGGAGTGGGCCGGTAGAAATCACCTGCGTCTGAACGTGACCAAGACCAGAGAGATGGTGGTCGACTTCAGGAGGAAGACGACGGCTCCACAACCGCTGAGAGTTCTGGGAGAGGATGTGGACATGGTGGAGGAGGACAAGTACCTGGGTGTCTCCATCGACAGCAGACTGAACTGGAAGAACAACATCAACGCTGTGTACAAGAAGGGGAGGAGTCGACTCTTCTTCTTGAGGAAACTTGGATCCTTCAACGTGTGCAGCAAGATGTTGGAGATGTTCTACAGGCTGTTGTGGTCAGTGCACTGTCCTCCTGTAGTCTGCTGGGGGAGCAGCATTGGAGCCGGAGACACCAACAGACTGAACAAACTGGTGAAGAAGGCCGGCTCCATCATTGGCTGCAAACAAGACAGTCTGGAAGAGGTGGTGGAGAGGAGGTCACTGAAGAAATTATTATCCATGTTGGATAACCCGGACCACCCTCTCCAACAGACTGATGCAGCTCCGCTGTCACAAGGACAGATTCAGGAGAACATTCCTGCCCTCTGCTATTAGACTCTATAACAAAACACCTCGGGCCTGATCATCGTCCTTCACATGACTACAACAACGCTACACGGTTGTTGCTTGTTGTTGGTGATCCTGGCTCTATTGTCCAGGTTGTTTAGTTTAGTTTACTAGTTGTTACTAGTCTATTCTATTCTAGCTTATTTTTATGAATCTATTCCTTTCAATTCAATATCTGCTCTGTTATTTTATTGTACTGTATATATTGTGCATTCCATACATTATACTTTACTCTGTAAATTGCTGCTGCTTCAAACGAATTCCCCCCTGGGGATAAATAAAGTTTACATCTATCTAGCTATCTATCTTTAGTCGTCCTCTCCTTTAACACAACTCGTGTGTTCTTCTGCTGACGGTGCGTCTTGAGGCTCATACGTGACGTCATTCATTGAGATGCTAAAGCTGCATTCACAACAAACACGACGTGAACGTTCCTCAGACCGACATCTCCCACAACACTCACCTGCAGTTTGTCTCCACTTCTCTGTAGCGTCTGTTAGCTTGTGTTGCTTTAGTTTATCTAAACTTCTCTGCAGCATCTGTTAGCTTGTGTTGCTTTAGTTTATCTAAACTTCTCTGTAGCATCTGTTAGCTTGTGTTGCTTTAGTTTATCTAAACTTCTCTGTAGCATCTGTTAGCTTGTGTTGCTTTAGTTTATCTAAACTTCTCTGCAGCATCTGTTAGCTTGTGTTGCTTTAGTTTATCTAAACTTCTCTGTAGCATCTGTTAGCTTGTGTTGCTTTAGTTTATCTAAACTTCTCTGCAGCATCTGTTAGCTTGTGTTGCTTTAGTTTATCTAAACTTCTCTGTAGCATCTGTTAGCTTGTGTTGCTTTAGTTTATCTAAACTTCTCTGTAGCATCTGTTAGCTTGTGTTGCTTTAGTTTATCTAAACTTCTCTGTAGCATCTGTTAGCTTGTGTTGCTTTAGTTTATCTGAACTTCTCTGTAGCATCTGTTAGCTTGTGTTGCTTTAGTTTATCTAAACTTCTCTGTAGCATCTGTTAGCTTGTCTTGCTTTAGTTTATCTAAACTTCTCTGTAGCGTCTGTTAGCTTGTGTTGCTTTAGTTTATCTGAACTTCTCTGTAGCGTCTGTTAGCTTGTGTTGCTTTAGTTTATCTGAACTTCTCTGTAGCATCTGTTAGCTTGTGTTGCTTTAGTTTATCTAAACTTCTCTGTAGCATCTGTTAGCTTGTCTTGCTTTAGTTTATCTAAACTCCTCCCACACGCTGCACCCATGCAGTCTGAAGACTTCCTCCACCGCTGCCAGTGAGCAACGCACTTTACTAATAAAGTAACAGACCGTCTCACCCAGCCGAGGACACTGTGGACACGGAGAAGGCAGGTCCACATGGATCCCTGCTGGCCCACCGTCTGCTGAACAGCCCTGAGCTGGGCTTCATCTCCAACCCACATCCTGCACTTGAACCAGCAGCGCTTTTCTCTTTGAAGTGCCGCGGAGTTAGCCTGCTAGCTAACCTGAGATGGCTAAGCTACGCTAAGGAAGTGCACACTCACAGTCACCGAAGTGTAAAATACCACCGATGTGACAGAGCGTCCTGGTTCTGTATGAGCTGCATTTATAAGATGGTAATAAGCTGTTCTAACCCCCCCCCCCCCGACCAGAAGCGGGAGTCGCCTTTTCTCTACGGCAACCCTGAAGGAATAAATGATTAAATATAAATAATAATAAATAAAAAAATGCGTTAACGCACAATAAAATAATTGTCGGCATTAATTAATTAATGCGTTAACGCGATAATAACGCGTTGACTTGGTCAGCACTAGTTTTAATGTTTCTATTGTTTGACTTTTATCTGGAGCTCCTTTAAACTTCTTCTTCTTCTTCTTCTTCTTCTTCTTCTTCTTCTGTGGTGCTTTGTTTCAACAACAAACTCATATTCACACAACAGGAATATTCACACAACAGGATGGAAACAAGACGATGTTTTCACTACAAACATTGAATTTATAAAGTTGACAAGTTGTCCTCTTGTTTTATGAGGTGAAATGTTAAAATGATGTTAAAGTAAAACATGAAAGCTGAATCCTTTAAGTTTCCTCTGAAGAAGCTTTAAGATCTTCAGACTGAATCTTTAGCTGCTGAACTTCTTATCCACGTTTGAGTCACAAAAATATCCTGAGAGACGAGATGATAGAGATCAGACTGTCCTGTCTCTTTAAGAGGAGGATAAGAGTTCTCACGGCACGACAGACACACACACACACACACGCTCACACACACGCTCACATACACACACACACACGCTCACATACACACACACACACACACACGCTCACACACACGCTCACACACACGCTCACATACACATACACACACGCTCACATACACACACACACACGCTCACACACACACGCACACACACACACGCTCACATACACACACACACACACATATGCTCACACACACGCTCACATACACACACACACACACACACACACACGCTCACACACACGCTCACATACACACACACACACACACGCTCACACACACGCTCACACACACGCTCACATACACACACACACACTCACACACACGCTCACACACACGCTCACATACACACACACACACACACACGCTCACACACACGCTCACATACACACACACACACGCTCACATACACACACACACACACGCTCACATACACACACACACACGCTCACACACACACGCACACACACACTCACATACACACACGCACACACACACACGCTCACACACACACGCACACACACACTCACATACACACACACACACACACACACGCTCACATACACACACACACACACGCACACACTCACATACACACTAATTATGCACTTTGTATTTTTTGCAGTTTCATTTTTATTATCTTTCATCTTTGTTTCCAAAGTTGCTTCTTTGGC
>CM051704.1:22685244-22690244 GCA_028022725.1 Lycodopsis pacificus | reverse complement strand
ACTTCTGGGGACCCTAAAGGAAGTGACACTTCTGGGGACCATAAAGGAAGTGACACACCTCACTCATGGGGACCCTAAAGGAAGTGAGACACCTCACTTCCTTGATAACAGCGTCTGACTGCAGAGACCATTTTCACTATAAATATGTTTGTATCAAAATTCCACATTCAGGTCGTGGGACAACGATCAAAACCATTAAATGAGGAAGCTCATGAGATGTGGCCGATAGCTCCAGAAATACCAAGTAAGTCGGGTCTTCTGTTGAGGCTTTTTGGCGCAACATAATCCTGTTTTTAAGATCTCAGTTTGACCCAAATCTCATTCCAATCTTGTGTTTTCAAGCAATGGAAGAGCTGGAAAAGGGTCTTCTTTGGGAACATGAAAGTACTCCATGAATGTCTTCAAAACGTCTCTCATGTACCAACATTCTGCTTCAATTCGAGTTTTATCCCTATGATCAACATCCTGTCAGCTCCAGAACCGTCAAGTCACAGCAGCAGTTCAGAAGGTTCCTCGGTAAATAGTCTGTGGTTCAATACAGTATCTGTCTGGGGAGTAGCAACTGTTTTGTCATGGTAATAGTTTTAGTAACAGTAGTCTTGTTGACAGCGGTGAAGGTAGGGCTGCCTCAGTAGTCGTCGTAGCGGTACGTGTTGGGGTATGCGTAGCGGTAGTCGTAGCCGTCGGCCCGCTCTGTTTTGGTCTGCAGAGGTTCAGGCTGAAACGACAGAGACTTGATGACTCCGCCCGAGTCCTCCATCAGCTTCACCTCGGTGGAGTATGAGGAAGAGGAGGGATCGTCCAGCAGAGAGGAGGAGCAGCCGGGGAGGCCTGGAAGTTTTGGAGGAGCACAGGAGGGCTGATAGGACGGGAGGCCTGCAGAAGGTTTAGGACATGACTGGTATGAAGGAAGCGTGACAGGAGGCTTCGGACAAGGCTGATAGGAGACCTGAGGAGGACCAGAACTAGTGTTAATGTGGCAGGAACAGAAGAAAGAATCCCACATCTTAATGTCTGCAGATGGAGTCTCCTGAAGAACTTCTACTCACCTTAGTTGTCGTGGTGATGATGGTCTGCAATGCGGCGGGGGACCCGGGGGCGTTGCTGGGGTAACGGCAGGGGTACTCGGCGCTGTAGTAGTGGTGGTTGTCACCGTAGGGGGCGGAGCTCTTCAGCAGCTCCTTCCAGCCGGCAGGAGACTTGGTCTGGGGGTCGAAGGAGGAGGAGCAAGTGGAGGAGAGAGGAGCCGCCGATGATGTGGAGGAAGAGGAGGAACCAAGGACCGGAGCCACCCTGCAGAGAAACCAAGATCTAGTTTACACTCTAAGGATCTGGTTCAGACTTGGTCAGTCTGCTATGTCAAGGTCTGGTGGGATCAGATCCTGTTTAAGCTGGCGTGGTCTGGATTAGACCTGTTTAGACTGTCAAGACCTCCTAGGTCTGCCAGGATTTGGCAGAATCTGGTTTGATCAGATAATATCTGTCAAGACCTTTTGGTATCCGTTTATGCTTTCTGGATCTGGTTTAGACTTGGTTAGACTTTCAGAACCTGGTTTCACTCCGAATGTATTTAAAGGTGTGAGGCTGACCTGGGGTCACAGAGTTCAGACGTCATGGGATACGAAGGCGAGGTCAGGTATCCTTGGAACTCGTAGCCGGGCCGGCCCATGTAAAGCCTGGGATTGGCTGGTTTCTGCAGTGTGGGCGGGGTCTCTCCTAGTGCATTGTGGGGGTTGTAGTAGGGCTCTGGGCTCTGGAATGCTGGGTAATGCTGCGGGTAATTGGGCTCAATGAAGGAGATTCTGTCCGTTGGATCGACACAGGAGAGGAGGGCGGGGCCCAGAGCCTGAAGCAGAAAACAAGAAATAAACAAATCAGTAAACATTAAACAACAACAAACAAACAGCTGTTGTTGTTTTTCGTTGTCGACCTGCGTCTCGATGAGTCGTCTCTTGGGGGTGAACGGTGGCGAGCTGACTCGTCTTTTCACCGAACTTCGTCTGGCTTCAGTCTCCGACTTGGACTCTGGTCTGGGATGATCGTGGACCCCTTTGGCCTGAAGAACCACAACAACAAACTAGATTAGAATCTGGTTTAAACCGGTCGAATCTTTTTAAAAAATGGAATGTTTAGACTCGGTTTAGACCAGTTTTCAGACTGCCAAGTCTTGGTTTACATCAGGGACCCGCTCCTAATATCAAAACACCTTTAGATGTCCAGGATCTGGTTTAGAGGCGTCCACGCGGTCTAAATCTAGTTTAAACCTGCTCAGACTGTCAGGATGGTCAAGTGTCGACCAAAACCTGGTTCAGAGAGTCAGATGTCCAAGTACTGGTCTCTCATTCAGGATCTGGTCTGCTAAAGATATGCGATATTATGTAGCCCAGTTAGCATCTTTAGCATGTTAGCATGTGTGTTTTTGAAGGTGATGACCTGGAAGAAGATGGCCTTTCCATCGACCCTCCAGAAGTTGGTGACTGGGTAACCGCTGTGACCGCGACACGGCAGCAGCTCCAGACCGGCGGTGCAGCTCGGACACAGCTTCTCTGAAACACAATGAATCCGGTCAGGTGACAGGTGGGGAACAGGTCTAGGATACACCTGGACGGGTTCTGGGCCTTTTTTACTTACTCTGCTGTTTCTGCCGGGCCTTGTCGCAGATGGCCGGGCGGAGCTGCAGCCTGGAACCATCGGGCAGCGTGCAGCCGCGAGAGCAGACCACCACGCCCAGACACGACTTCTTCAGGATCTGACAGTTGTGGTTGTTGGTGTTCCTCATCGCCCAGCCGGAGAGATGTCTCTGAGCGTTCTTATCTTCAGCTGGAAACAACACGACACATCGCAACTATTCAGGTGCGCACAACGTTATTGCCTTGAAGAAAACCTAGGAATAGTCTTAACACTCGCTGGACGAACAATAGACTGGTTTTGGATTCTGAAAAAGAGAAGCAGACAACTTCAACCTGCAGAGGGAAGAAGCTCATTGTCTCAGAGAAAGAAAAGGACAACTTCTCCTCCTGTTAACGTCGACATTTGCCCGTCATAAGGAACTTAACTTCCGAGTGCTCCCCGCTGCCATACGGGGGATTTATCGCCGCGCAGCTTGAAGCTCCGGATCCCGAGTTTCACCAAGAAACTCAAAGAAACTCAAAGAACCACATCGACCGCTACAAAGTCGTCTCGCAGTAAAAGGCTTTTGTCTGGGCAGAGAGGTCACCGTGTGTTTATAACCTCCGTTGTGTTCTACGTTTACTGTATTGTTACGTGTTGTGTGTTTACGGACCACCGAGGTCCGTTAGTGCTGTGAAGAAACTACTACTAGTGTTGTGTTAGATCATCACCACGAGGGAAGTTGGTAGTTGTGACTTTATCAGTTAGAAGACCAGAACCTCGGCCCAATGTAGGTCCACCAGTCGGGTTTCTGTGTTTTACTGCAGCGGTGAGGCTCTGCCTTGTTTTGAGGGTTTTCCTTTTTTCTCTTCTTTTTTTCTTTGCCTTTTTGTTTGACTAACACACACACACACACACACAGGTTTAACTACTCATCTCAGGCACACGTGGTGTGATAAAGTGGTATCTATCGTGGCCCCGCCACCATTTTGTACCTGGTGACATCACACTGTACCTGGTGACATCACACTGTAGATCAAATGTTTCTCACCGGTGTAGATGTATCGAACGTAACCGTCTGTCCACTCCTGGAACGGGTCAAACTGCTTTGTGTCCTGCAGAGAGACAGGCGGGTTAGTGAACAGTATTTCCTACATAGTGATCTGATGACGTGTTAAAGCCTCTCTCTCTCTCTCTCTCGCTCTCTCGCTCTGCTCTGCTCTGCTCTGATTATCTGATAGTAAAGTCTGAACATGAAGCTGTCGTCTCTAACATGAGGACCAGTTTGAGTCACAGATCATCAGAGATATCGATCAGCTGTTCCTCCTCACAAACTCTCTTTGTTTTGGTTTCACGGAAACTAAAATATGAAAACCAGTTTCTTGTGTTTGATCAACAACAGAGAGAAGAGCCGAGTCAGCAGCGACTCAACCTCCAGATGAAGACGCTGTGATCAGACGTGTTTGTCTCTTTCAATAACTCATCACCAACATGTGACCGCTGCAGCCACAACACTAACGACACAACATGAATATCAATTCAACATGTTCTGTCGTTTCTGCTCAACTCCGACTCAAATAGAGTGATTTAGTGAAATGAACTTGAGTTAAAGTGTTTTAGATAAAACTAAATCAAATACAAATGATGTATGATATGAAATAAAGAGTTAAAAGTATATTTAGATATTAATGTACAGAAATAACACAATGATGATGAAATTAAAATATGAAACAGTCATTATTATATGACTATATTTTCTCTGAATGTATTTCATTCATATTTTTACTTTCAGGAGATTCCGATCATTTAAAGACTTGAAATAAAGATTCTTCATTGAAAATACAAAATGATATTTAGAGGAAATCCAAAGTGAACACTTCAATAAACCGACATGATGATGATGATGATGATGATGATGATGACTCACATATTGTTTAGAAGCTCAAAACCATCATTTCTCAGGTGGATATAAATATTTGAATAGAATGAATATTTGTTCATATAAAACATAATTAATTAATGTTCTGTGATAATATGGTTCATATCTGTAAACATATAATGAAGGTGATCAATAATAAAACACTGAACGGCAGAACTCACCAGAGAAAAGATCAACTCTAGAAAACAAATAAAACTCTTTTCAATATGTTCAATATTTAAAACAAGAATTAAACAACTTTATTTATTTATTTATATATTTATTTATGTATTCATTTATTTGTTTATTTATTGCATGTTTCCTGTAAATGTTTCTCAGCGTCGACATCGAAAAGCTTTTATATCACAAATATTTTATTTTCATTTGTATTATATTTTAATATTTAATATTATTACTGAACTGATATTAATTATATTTACTAAAAACATTTGGAGAAGAAGTTTCCTCATAA